>JAZHYW010005600.1:0-20054 GCA_037355805.1 Ixodes ricinus
GTCGGTTCTCAAAATAAATTCCTTCGTGAGGTCCGGTACTCGAAGAATGGGTGCTGCAGTCAGGGCGTCCTTTAACTTAGTGAACGTTTTTTTTCTCTCAGAATACCACTCGATGTGGTTTTTCTCTCGTTTCTTCGTTAGTTCAATTATCGGTCCGGCCAACTCCGCGTAGTTGGGGATGAATTGGCGGTAGTATTCTGTTAAGCCAAGAAAGGCCCTAACTTGCTTCTTGCTCCGCGGCCTTTTCGCGTCCTTTATCTTTTCCAACGTTTCCAAACGAGGTTTTATCTTTCTGTACCCCAGTTCATGACTCAGGAATGTTATTGTCCTCATACCGACTTCGCACTTCTTGGATTTTACTGTAATACCGGCTTGTCGCATTCTCTCAAAAATCTGCTTAACGTATCGATATTTTTTTCCCATGTGTCGGTTGCTATGAGCACATCATCGATGTAATGCTGAACATTTGAGATGCCCGAAAGAAGCTTCCTCATTAATCGAGTAAACACGGCTGATGCGGTCTTAATTCTGAAAGGCATAAACCTAAACTAGTACAGCCCGGACTTTGTAGAGAAGGCTGTCTTGGCCTTATTATCGTCTGATAACGGAATTTGCCAATAACCTTCGGCTAATCTAGCTTGGCAAAAAAAAAAAAAAACTTTCCTTCCCACCTTAGCCAGTACCCCATCAATCCGAGGAATGGGTTCGACTTGTTGTGGCAAGAGACCGGTGAAGTGACGGTAGTCGATGCACAGGTGAACACTACCATCGGCGTTTCTCACCAAAACAAGAAGAGAGTTGTAGGAGGAACTAGAACTCTCAATCACTCCAAGTTTCAACATCTCTTGAACCTCCGCCTCGATTACCTCCCTCATTGCGGATCAAATCGGGTACTGTGGTGTTTTCACTAGAGTTGACGACACTATATCCAAACGACATTCCAACAGGTTCGTCTTACCGCGCAGGTCAGATAACACCCCGTCGAACTCGTGGAGGAGTTTGTCTATCTCGGCGGCCTAGTCATCATTCAATAAGTCTGATCGAATTACATCTTCCGGCCCCTGGGTCCTCTTCACGCTCATGCATAGATGTTCCTTCTCCGTCACACTGTCCTCGGTTGCTACGAAAGAATTGACTTGCATTTTACTAGTTGAATCTACGAATCGTTCTTCGTACCGCTTCAACATATTAATTTGAAACAGCTTTCGAGCGTGACCCAGTAAGAGTACATAGTCCACTTCGTTCTTCCTTTCCAACACAAGATAAGGAGCGTTCCACTGCATCAAACATTTATTGTGTCTAGTGGGTAAAAGTATCAAGGCTCGGTCTCCAATCTTTAATTGACGTCCTCTTCCCTTCGTATCGAAATATTTTTTTCTGCTTGCGTTGAGACTCCTGTAGTTTCTGTGGGCGCTAACTCGGTCGTTTGTTCTTACCAATCCTTCAATTCGAACACATATCCATATGTTATTTTCAGATCTGAACTGATCTGGTGCCCGACTCATATTTCCTTTAACCCACAGACGTTTCGTCCATAATTCAGTTCAAAAGGGGAAAACCCCAAACTTGCATAGGGTACTTTGCAGTACGCAAAGAGGAGTGGGGCTAAGTATTTAACCCACGAGCGGGGTTTACCTGAACACATTCGTTTACTTGAGAGCCCCATTAAAACGCTCTACAAGACTGTTGCACATAGCGTGGTAGGGTGTTGACAGCAGATGTCTTACTGATAACAGCTCTGTCACCTCCCGTATTAGGTCTGATGTGAAACTACGACCCCTGTCCGACAAAAGTTCTCCTGGCAGGCCTACTCTTGAAAACATTTCGAGTAATTCTTCCGCCATTGTAAGCGAGTCTATACTCTTCAAGGGTATAGCGTCGGGGTATCGCGTGGCAAAATCCACCATTAGAGAGTTTTAGTAGATCGTTCCGATGACTCCGATAACGATACCCGATACTCTGCCTCCGCCTTTGCGCTTACATATATAGTATCGTTATCGGGGGTATCGGAGGTATTGGAACGATCTACTGAAACTCTCTTTTGTCAGTACATAACGATAACCTCCCCCAGCCGTTGGAGAAAGAGGACCAACCATATCAATGGCCACTCGTTCGAAGGGCGTGTCGATGATAGGCATGTTTCTCAGCGGCGCCTTTCCTACTGTTCCCCTTGGGATTGTTCGCTGGCACATATCGCATCAACTGACATATCTCTTGATATCGGCCTGGGCAGCAAGCCAATAAAAGTTTGCCAGTACCCGGTCAGTTGTCCGTTTTACACTTTGGTGCCCGGCCAAAGCAGTATCATGTGCCACCTGTAGTACCTTGCTGCGCCGCATCTTTGGCACCACCACCTGATGTTTTTCTCGGCCCGCTGATAATCTGCAGCAACGCATTATAAGCCCTTTTTCTCGTAAAAGTTTATTCTGTCTCCTCCCTTCGTCGTGTGCGCCGTGCCTATTTGTTTTCTGCATATCCCCAACGTTGGATCTTCCACCTGAATTTTCTTTAGCACATCCCTGGTGATCCGTTCACCCCCAACGTCACTAAGATGGTCTAACCTACTCGGCATACTACCGTCGACGGCAGCGACAATTTCACCTTCCGCTACAGCCACGTCCTTAAAGGTTTGTTCGGTCCAGTCTTTCGCTCCATAAATATTCCCCACAATAACGTCATACAGAGGATGGTCTATACACTTGGCGGTTACCTGTCCCGTTAGGAATGGCGACACAAGGTGAATGTTTGCCTCTGGCAACATCAGACATCCACTAAAAATACGGGACTGACTTTGCCAGTAAAATCTTCAGATGCGACCAGTTCCCGGAGCACTATCATGGTGCTACCGCCGGTGTCCCTCAACACCTTTACTGCTTTGCCGTTTAATACCCTATCCGTGATTGGCATACCTTCCGACAAAATTGGTCTCGCCTTTTCAGTCATATGGGGGACGTTCTGGACGCGTTTGTTGAGATTTTCTTCCTTCCCCGTGAGAACGCGTCCGTCTTACCAACAGGATCATCGTCGGGTTTTACGAAACGTGAAACTTCTGTCGTTCCGTTCTTTCCTCGCTGACATAATCTGAACTCGTGGCCTGATCTCTGACACACTTAACAGAACCCATGTGTTTTTGGCTTTGATGGGCATTTTTGGCTTTGATGGTTCAGTATTTGCCAACAAGGCAAATACTTAAAGCAGTCGCCCACTTCTGTTGCGGCCAATGTTGCCCCTGAGCTACACGCTCAAATCTCAAATACGAGTCGAGATCGTCCCTTCTGTCATCGAAGCGAGGCATAAGCTTGTGAGGACTAGGAGATAGCAATATAGATGCCCGACGTGACCCTTCACTGCCATCTGCTCGTCCTATCTCGGTTTCGCTAGCCTCTGCAAGACGAATTTTTAATTCGATAATGCATTGCTCACTTTCTGCCTTGAGGCACTGTGATTCCCTCTCAGCTGCCCCCTCTTCTCATTGGCGTGCTCGCTTCTTGTCTACGCACGTCCTCAACTCCACTCCTGCCAGTCCCAGCTCAGCGCCCAAAGACATGACCTCTCTAACCTCCATTCTGATAAATTATTGTTACTTAGAAAAACGAGGAAACAGACAATATCTTGTCCTGTCGCCGACGCTAGTTAATTGCAGCAAGGTTCTTTAGGGTTAAATACAGACAAGATACACACGTCCATCGTTTTTCTTAAAACATGTATTTACAAAAGGAATCAAGAGTTCATTAGCTTATACTAAAAGAAAAAGAAAACTTAGTTAAAGAAATGAAAGAGAGGGAAACGCAACAGTCAACATGTCTTGAAACAACCATGCGCAGGAGCGGGTCTCGTGTCTGGAGCTGTCGTTGTCGGGCCACGGTTGTGGCAGGCAGTCAGGAGCGGGAGCGGTTGGCTTCCTCCATGACCCAAGAGTAACCGTATCATGTGCTCTCGCAGTAGGAAACATGGCAGCGTAGATTTCTATACCCCGCCCTCGCTGGGACAAGGCTGCTGCTCAGACAGCAGGAGCGAGCAGCCGATTGCTCTGGCCAATGGTGTCTTTCGTACCCAGCGTGTTCTCCCGGCCAGTCCTTCGCACGCTCTCCGTGCACGCACTCCTCATCTCTTCTCTTCTTTGTCGCCTTCCCTTGTCCCTCCGAGCCAATCCATGGGTTGACGCTTTACACACGCGCCAGGCTGAGCCGCCAGTGCCGACCTTTTCTTGTCTTACCGAGATGCCGAGCCACTGAAGCGGGCGTTGATGAGCCTCCACAAGGGCCTATGCTGGAGAGAAGGACACAGCAACACTTAAAATGGCAAAACCTGTCCTGTTGTGGCAATGGTGAAGTGAAGCGAACGGAATAAGAGGAAACAAAAATTGAAGGTCGGTTATGGCGGCGCCTATGCACAGCTGCCTGAAAGCGTCTATTAGCGACGTCGCGACAGAGAGCGTCAGCTGTGGTCGGCCTGCCGATTGCCGAACGCTGACTATGACGCCGGATCAAGGATTTGTCATCGACGGCAAGAGAAATGAAAGAACAATTATTTTGCACGCGCGTCGGCAGTGTTCCTTTGAGACGCAATGATTTCAAGCTTCACAATGCCATTACGGCACCATCGCACTTGTTGTTCGCAAGGTAATGACGTCACAGAGGGAACCGTAGCGAGTGCGCCACCAGAACATCTCGCCGCTAATAGGCCCCTACAGGAGCGCAGTGCTTGCGCATAACGTGAGAGCCGGATCTCGCGCCGTGCAGGAAGCAGACGTTGCACGCGCCTCGGTGTACGTTCCCCTACTATACTTCGTTTCACTTAATCTGCGAGCGAAGCCAAAGCTAGAAGCGCGAGACCAGCGCTTTTTGCGTTTCTGCCCAGCTCGCGCGCTCGAGCAAAGCCTGAAGGCACGGAGCTTTCGTGCTCGCGCTTCCAGAGCGCGCCGCGCGCCTCGAACGCGCGGCGCCGCCATTCGCAGAATTCAGTCACGTGGCGAGCGGGATCAATATGCCGTGCAGGAAAGACGGCGCTACGGAGATGAACGTGCAACTCTGGCTCCCGTAGGGAGCCTATACAGGAACTCTAGGTTGACCCACCCTTCTTCTTTTGCACACTAAGTCACATCATCACACGGTTAAGTAAACCATGGGAAAAGCCATAGGCTGCTATAGCGCTGTGTCTAAAAAGATCCACATAGTAAGCTATAGAAATATTTATATCGGACAATACAAGAACTATAGACGGCTGAAGGAACCAAACAAAAAAGCCATAGGCGGCTATAGCATACTTTCTAAAGAGACCCATGAAGTAAACTATACAAAATTCTATAGCTGCCCATTAAAAAAACGATAGGCAGCCATAGGGGAGACCATAGGAAAAGGTATAGGCAGCCATAAAAGCGGCCAATTTTCTATAGCCGGCCATACAATGAATTTTCTATAGCCGACCATAGAACATTTTTTGTATGCGAATGACCCGTGCTGCCTGGAATACCGGTGTAGGGTGGGAGACACCTGCTTCGGAGTTCCAGGTCAGGAGTAAATCCGTACCTCCACCAAAAAGTGTTACCATTAAAAGGCGTTTATATATATATATATATATATATATAAATGAGTAGCGATGGCTAGAAGAGAATTAAGTTGTTGCTCCAATCTTCAGAGAATGAAACGTCATCATCAACTCTGAGTACCTTTTTCGTCCTTCTTGGTCTATGTAATATTATCAACGAGAAACCTATCGGAGCAGAATTCTGTCTTCACAGTAGTCGTGTGGCGAAAATGAGCACCGCCGACCTCGGCGTCGAAAGAGATGCCGGAAACGGTCTGTACAATCGGTTGTAGCAGACAAATCAAGGATCAGGCGACCTTGGACGCGACGGAGGATACGCCGGTGAACAGGTGAGGTCTGGCGAACAATATTTGTTTGCAAAAATGCCGAAAGGCAACGAGAAGTCCTCTGTGCTCATTTGTGCTCACGCAACATCTACCACGTGATACTGAATACAGTGAGAAAGAAAAAGATGTTATTGCAGTGGTGCGGTTGCTCGCCTGACCTCACCCGCTTGCCTGGGTCTGCTTCGTTGCCTACGTCATGTGCCACCTGTTCTGTGGCGCCGCTGAAGTTGTTTTAAGATTCGCAAGAGGTCTATTGGGTTTGGCCAGTGGTTGATATTCCGCGCCAAGTACTGGGGGCCAGCGCGGGTGACATATTGAAGTCACACGAGTGCTCCGTCAGTGTTCGGCTGGGACTCGTGCTCTGAGCAATTGAACGCGAGTTCGAGCCGAACTTTGAGTCAGCACTGGTGTTCAATATGTGCCTCACGCTGGTCTTCGGGAGGTGACGTGTGAAATTCATTACTACGACTTCCCATCCGGGTCCCTATCAAAACGTCGCAAATCAAAACGCCGAATTGTGAAAAGGCTAAACATCGAAACGCCGAAAAATCAAAGCCCCGAAAAATTAAACCTCCCAAAAACCAAAATATCGCAATTTCAAATCGCCGAAAAGCAAAACGCCGAAAAGTGTGAATGGTTACATCTCTAATCGCCCATTTGTGGGCGATCAGACATGTATCAGCTTAGTTTTCGTGTTTTTTGTGTGTTTTGTGTAATCTGTATTTTTTCAAATGAAACTCACCTATCAATTCCATTATATTTAAACGCTTCGTTGCCATCACATAGTCGTGTGTGTCTCATTCACGGCAGATTGTAGTGACACGAAGCTTTTAGCGCGTTGTTCAGCAAAGCACTTAAGGTCAAACTGAAGTAAAGTTTTATTTTTGCTATCTCTAGTGCAAATCAGCTAGACAAAAAGAGTTCTGGTTGCCGGAAAAGAAAGCGATGCTGCACAGTGCTTATGAAAGAATTTCAGAGCTGTGCGCGACATTAGTTACATTGGTGGCGTACAAATGGAACGAACGACGCTGTAATTGTCTCATGTTTCCAAAAGAAAAAAAAATTAAGCTGGAAATGTGATGGTTTGGTGTACGTGCTTGACAAAAAATTAGGTATTAGGCACAACTGGAGGTGTGAAAAACAAAATGAGTGCTACGTCAGTCTGATTACCGTCCACTCTACAGATGATATTCCCAAAATTGCTTCCAAGACAATGTCCCATTGAAGTTACGCCCAGATGTCTGCAGGGTTACGGTTCTTCAGGTGGGAGAAGAGAGATATGAGGGCTTTTACGAGATCTTCAAGCGAGGCTCCCGTGTAGATTGTACACCAAGTCTCGGCTAGTGTAGCAGCGTCTTCAAGGTAGCACGTATCCAAGCAGCGAAGCCTTGCGCCAGCTGGTGAGAAGAACGAGGAAAGCAGACTGTCCACGCGAACCCTCACAGCAGCTCAACATCGAATGTCAGTTCAGGACCTAGATGGACAGGACTACCTGCGTTGCGACTGCACATGCGAAGATGAAGATCGTCTTCTATTTTTTTTGACGACAACCTCAAGCGACTGTTTAACGCGACAATGTGGTCGATGAATGTTAAGATCGTGTCGCCGCTCATTGAACAGATGCACACAATTCATGTTTTTTGTTCACGGCCGCGTGCGTCCTCTTGTCTACAGTCTCGTGGCAAGACGAACCTAGATGGCTGACAAGGTCCTCTCCGAAGAAATGCCTAATTCCGCTGCAGACCTTGGACTTGCATTAAATTCGAAGATTGCGAGCACGCACTTTGAATTTGCAGAAATAAACGCAGCTCGCACACTTCTCCCGTCGTCGAACGTGCATGGTTGCATGTTCCACCTATGCCTTTCAATATGGAGGAGAGTACAGAAGTTAGGACTGTCAGCGCACTGCAAAGGTGATGTATATAGTTTCGCTATCAAGGTAAGGCAGCTTGCCGCTCATTCGTTCCTGCCAATCGAAGTGTGAGTGCGAGAGGTGTACATATTTTTGAAACCACTCTTCTCACAAGACACAACTACGCTGGGAAATGATAAACAAAAACTGGGGCAAAGTGGACGTCCTGACGTTTTGGCGAGGAATCACACGCAATCCATCAGTTTGAACTGCAATAAATAGGCAATTCCTATCTTATATGTGGCAGAACATAAAATGTGTCTTCTGGTTTCTCAAGGGAACCATGGCTGTTGGTATGCAAGGTCATATTTTGTAATAATTAACCTTCTGTGCTGTACTGTTCGAACAAATGCATTTCTGATATTTTTTTCATCTTTCTGCTATTTATTTTGTGGCTTTTTTAATTTTACGATGTTTAAATATTCGGCGTTTCAATAATTCGCAGTTTAATTTTCGGTATTTTGAATCCGTCCCTTCCTATCTTGAGCCACCTTCATTATTTCTCTCGCTCTCCGTGGTGCCAGGTGGGATATGCGCACAGACAAAGAAAGAGACGCGTGATGGACATCACGCGAGGCATCTTGTTGTTTTCACAAAAGGCCTATTGCATCTTTGAGTCAAAAATAGCAACCGGACAATGTAGCCACTCTAGCAGAGACGCAGCGCCAGACATCATCCTTCTTGTCATTTTTGGCCTTCAACAAAACGAAGACAAGGAACAGGGAACAGCATCGCTCACCAATCTGGCGGCATAAGGCAACACGCAGCTATAGCCACAGGCAAGCCCATTGTCAGACTACATGTGTTTACACAAATGTAGAGAAATTCGACGCTCAAGATAATGTCAGTGGGCGAGCGTTTCCATTGTTGCCTCTGAAGCTTTGTTCTTAAAAAGCTCGGGTATCGTACATTCTCAGCAAACATTACCGTCTCGTCTGTTCGTTGTGGTTCTAAGCATTTTTGACGTCGTGAAGACAGTGTAGTGGAGCAGAAGATTTCAACCGGATCATGGAAGATACGTGGTGAGCGTTGTGGTTATTTGCCCAACAAATATTTCAGGTTAGTACAATCATAAATATAATAAATATAAGGTAAATTGAGCTAGACTTGTAAACACAACAAGCTTTTTTATGTGCGCGTATTGGTTTACATTAAACTATATAAAAGTCGCCTGCCACTATTGCCCGTTGGAGATGCGAGATTAACTCATGCGTAATATGAAAAAAAATTAATATTTTAAGAAATGTATGTGAAAGGAATCTTGTGCCTACAAATTTAGTATTTACATATTCCATAACGCATGCAGATTACTTCAAATGTAGTTCAAATAAAGGTAATTTAATAAGATTTTCAGAAAAATATTTTAGTACTAAGTAAAAAAAAGTTTATATATTTTCGGTATATTTTTGTGTACTCACAATTATGAACGCTACTTGAAATACACTCAAATTAGAATGTGGTATATTTCAAACGTCTTAGTTTTTGCTGAAGGGCATTTGGCCAGCATTTCGTTGATGTTCAATTGTGGTTGATAACTCCATGCATTTTTAGGTAGAATTTTGAAACCCAATTTAATACGATATATCCTTTCAAATAACCTTTCGGTCGTGCACTAAAGTTGTTAGGCAATCTAAAGGAAGTAAATTGTCGTTCAAATAAAGAAGCAACGCGTTTTGTCTTTACTCTGAAGTAGATCTCTGTAGATTAGTAATCAAGCTTCATTCGAAAATATCGTGTTTTAATTGTTGCTGCACATGTCACGCTGATACACAACTAAAAAAATAACCTTGCTTAAAATTGACATTCCATACTTTCTCTGGTGAGTGCTTTAGTGCCACCCGCGGTAATTTATGTGTGCAACGTCTCTAGAAGCCCTCAGAAGGGGTTATACAGCAATAAACAAGTGTAATTCACTACGATATGAGTAGCATTTACATAGCAAAAGTTTCTAAAAAGTAAAAAAAAACTCATTTTCGGTGAATACAGCTTTTTTTCAAATACCAATAATAAACTTCTTTTGTGATCTTCAGAAAGTATGCGCAGAAGTACACCTTGGTCATCGAGGCATAGGCACATGCTTCCTCATGCTCGGCAGCTGATTGTAATCTGGGGATTTTACTTGATTTTGCTGTTAGCTGAACTCAGCGCTGCACAGTCAACCTTTGGTGAGTAATATAATCAGAGCATCGTTTGAAGACTTTTGCTTCGTATAATGTTGACTAATTCATGCCTGTCAGCTTCAAACGTGTCACGAGTATAAATAAAGAAATTAGAAGATTCATACTAAAGCCATGTATATCTTACATCAAGGTAAATAATTAAATTTTCTTTGAAATTGTACCAGATATTTCCCAAAGACAAGTTTGTGAAACAGAAGCATGCAAAGAAAGAGGTGAGAATACTTAGATGCAACTGGCACTTCTCCTCCTTCCTCCGTCTTCAAACCGTTTCTAGTTTCTTAACGCATAACCAACTCGCCAACATTTCAACAGTGCTACGACGTAACTGACAATTTATTGGAGCAGCAGATAACGTTGGCTGCCTTATACAAAGTAATGATGTAGTCACCTACCTTGAGCGCTGTTAAAAGTACCCAGGGTTAGTGTATGAAATATTTTTTTGTTTGATACGACGCCCATGAGATGTCAATATGCGTCTCAGTAGAAACTAATTTAGGATAACTTACGCAGTTTTGGCTCACGCTAGCGCTAAATTTAGCGCTTGCGTTAAGGCACACCTCGCCAGACAGTTTTAGAATAGCGTTTCTCCGAAGCGACGCAAACACCCAATCACCTCGCGCTCGCACCACATCTAAGATGCAGTAACTATTTTAATTTCACTCACAAAATGATGTAACTTCGGAAAAAGAAATCGTTTCTTTAGTTTTGAGTCAAACTTTAGATTTGTTTAAGTATGAGAATGCGACGCGAGCGGTCGACAGGTCGTGTCCGCTTGCGCCATCTCGGTAAGAGAGGCTCTCGTGCACTAACATTCGCCACCTTCGCACACCACGCCTTTGCCGAGAATGTTCCAGCTGCAAGTGGCCTCCGATCGTTGCCCACCTTGCTGGGTCTTCCGAACCGTTTGTGACGTGTTTCATTTTCTTCTCATTTTGAAACGTTTTGTTCTTCGTCATGTCAATGCTGCTCTTGCTATAAATCACCATCAGCTGAGGTGAAACGTGCGATAGTAGGTCCCCCAGTCCACCGTCGGCCATGAAGTGGAGGTAGAGTTGCCGCCACGGGAAGTGAACCGTTCTGGGCATCGCGTTCTGTGGCAAAATCCACTCCACGTAGCTGGAGGGCCGCTGTTCTTGCGGTATTTCTTCAAGAGCACGATGCCGGGCTTCGGGGTACATTGCACTAGGTACTTTGTGGTTGATGGCACAGCGCACTCTCGCCACATGGCCCGTCCGGGTCGTCTGTATCACGTACAACTCCCGTAGGCGTGCAATGTCGTCCTGCATCGAAAATCGCAGTCGCGAGGATGCGGCCGACGTCGCGCCCACGACGGCCACCAATGCTGCCGTAGTCGCAGTCCTGGGAGCCGTTATTTTCTAACTGTGCTCGTCTTGGCTTTAGCCAACTTTTCGCTTATCACGAATTCACCTTGGTGGAGCGTACTCACTCTTTGCGTACGCACGAACTTAAAAAATACAGTACGCTAAAATAGCGCCCGCAAAGTGCAAAACGCGGTTAGGCTTCGGCGCATGCGCAGTGGCGGCGACGCAAGTATCACGTCTTTGTAGACATGATACTGGCAGCTTCATCCAAGTTTAAATAATTTAGGATTCCTTAATCTAAATGCTTAATAAAGTCCTGACGAGATTCGCATGGGCGGAAACAAGAAGCTGGAACAGTTGCAACTATTTAAGCCCGCTAAGCTTTGAGATAAGGAATAGCAACCTCGACAACCACAAAACAATCCTCAGCTTTATTTTTTATGCCCTAAAGGTTTATATGAATGAATTCAAAAGCATATATATGAAATCACCTGGGTTAAATTTGAAGTATGTAAGACAAGCAAAGGAAGACATTCAACTAGAATGTAACACATTGGAACTAAGTCTCTTAAAAGCAAACATTTGAAAGATATCTGTCTGGTTGGGAGTAATTAATTATCAAAATCAATGAAAGACGTTCACAACTTCCTGTAATGCCGAATTAGAGCGCAGCCCTTGAGGAGGAGGAGGGAGGGTACTGAGGGGAGGGTATGCCCTCCTCATCATCCCTCTCCTCCTCCCGTGCTCCTCCCTTGTCCTCTGCTTCTTCTCCTACTCCCTTCCTTTCCTCCTCCTCCTGCTCCTGCTCCTCTTTAGAGGTATTTCATTTTGCGACATACCGTGCTAAACAATCTCGGAAAGATGAATAACAGTATATATATCTATCATAACTGGTTTCATCTCAAATCGGGCAGCCTAAAATGAGTGTAATTTTTAATTTTGACGAAAAAATTATGTGTGTTGGGGATATTTTTGAAATGAAGGAGGTCGCAAACCGCATGTTGCCCAGATTTTTTGTTCTCGAGTTACGAATCATAGAAGCCGCAGTGGCAGAAACTTGTAATTTTTGACTGCCGTCGCAGGTCGCGTGTTTGAAACCCTCTGCTGGCGCAAGTTTCTTTCCTCCACCCTTTTAACTTTCCCTCTCATTTAATAGGTACTATAAAGATACCTTGATGTATCCAAATATTTTTAGGTATTTTATTGTTTTTAAGAAAAAATTTCAAACTCGTCACTCAGGTCGATTTCCGGTCAACTTTGACAGGTCATTACTTTGTCTGTACTTAAGGAAAACTTTCTTTTTCTAGCTCTATTGAAATTCCTAAGCAAGCCCATTATAGATATAATAATATCATTATGATCTGCTGTCTAGACGCTCCGCTACGTTCACGTTAACGTTGTGAAAAATAACTAATGTTGAAAGTTGGAAGTTGATTTTCTCAAAAAACCCATATTTGTAAATTTTTATTTTTTAAATTATTTTAGATATTATTTTCGACTACAAAAAAAGCCATCTAGAAAGGTAATATTTTTGGTTTTATGTCCTCTACTTGAGCCGAATCGTATGAAATGTGTGCTCATTTGACTAAAATACAGCAACCTTACCGGCATTGTGTGCCCCTACGATTTCGAAATTATGTTTTTATTCTTGTTTACATTTTCAAAGAGAAACGTAAAGTAGGCGAACTTGTGATATTCATTGTAATCTAAAACTTGAAATAAAAGATAAGCCACATAGGCACACTACAAAAAATGATTAACAAGTATAAACAAATCAAAAGGCAACGCAACATGTCAAAAATGGTTTCTATGTAGAACGGCTCAAAGTAAACGATGGTGGCTACTCATTACCCAGCCTATTACGATTGAATGGTACATTTCCATACCATTCAAATCGTGTACATACATTTTCGGGAAATATGCGTCGGGTTTTGTTATCCTCACATCTTGCTGATCGCTGACGGTTGACTGCACAGTTCGTGCACCTCAGTAATGTAGAAACGCGCTCGCAGAACCAGTAAGAAACACAAAAACATCGATGGCACATTTTCCGAAGGCAGTACATTTTTTTACTAGTTCGACGTAGCTATGAATCAGTTTTCACACTGTGTAGGAGCCACGCAGTCCACAGTTGCAGTTTCGAACATGCCGGCACGCACTCACTGATGATTTTCTTTTAAATTTCGGGCACAAAGCGGCACGTCCATGCCTTGACACGTGTATACAGCTACCGTGTGCTTTCGCAAATCTTTCCTAGGGCAACGTTCAAGGCGCCTTTCTCCAGTGTCTTACTCCACACCTGTGAGGATCGGATGCCTCTTGGTGGGTTTACCTTCTCCCACTCTTTTTTCTTGAGCTCCCGGAAACGCGTGAGCTTCTCTTTGGCAATTGAGAGTAGAACGATCCCTTTGACTTTCGGTCTGAGTATCTCAACGAAGCTTTGCGCGTTGGTTATGGAGTGCAATTCTGTAGTTGTCAAGTCATACATGGATGCCTGTTGCTTGAGCACGCCGCCCACTCCATCACATAAGCTTTCCCGTGTCCTGATGCGGAGAATATCCACTTGACGAGGACATTTCTTTTTTGAATTCGTACACCTGGTGCCTGTTTTTGAAGTGGCTTGGAGCACCGCCTGAAATATAAACGAGTTGCGTGAAAATAGGCAATACTTCTTCCAGCCGCCCTTCGACGACGTTGAGCGCAAAGAGCGCATGGGACGAGTCATGTACGATGTCGTCGCTCACTATGTAGCCACGCAGGTTAAGATGGAAACCGACTTGGTCTTCCAGTGGTGTCCTTGCACCGCACGCTGGATAACGACACTCCAGTTTTCAGCAAAATCGAAGTGCAAGATGACGGCACGTTGACTTCACACGCGCTTCTCGAGCCATATGGCTCTTCGCTGGGCGCGTCTGATGAAGAAGTGGGTAATGTATTTTTTTTTTGTCAACTTTTGAAACTTGTTCAAGAAATTCCAGAACAATTATGTACAAGATTTGAATGGTGTGAGAATTTATCATTCAATCGCAATCGGCTGTATAATGAGTAGCCACCCTCGTTTACTTTGAACCGTTCTATATAGAAACAATTTTTGACATGTTGCGTTGCCTTTTGGTTTGTATATACATGTTACTCATTTTTTGTAGTGTGTTGATGTGGTTGCTTTCCTATTTCAAGTTTTAAATTACAATGAATATCACAAGTTCGCCTACTTTACGTTCCTTTTAAAAACGTAAACAAAAATAAAAACATATTTTCGAAATCGTAGAGGCGCATATGCCTGTAAGGTTGCTGTATTTTAATCGAAGGAGCACACATTTCACGCGATTGCGGCTAAAATAGAAGACAGACAACTGAAATATTACATTTCTAGATTGTATTTTCTTGTAGTCGACTATTATATCTAAAAGAAATTTAAAAATAAAAATTAGCAAAAATAAGATTTTGAGAAAATAGACATCAAACTTTCAACATTAGTTATTTTGCACAACGTTTACGTGAAGGTTGTGGAGCGGCTAATTAACAGATCATAATGGTATTATTATATCTATAATGGGCTTACTTTGGGCTTTCTATAGAGCTAAGGAAAGAAAATTTATCTTAAGTACAGACAAGGTAATGACCGGTCAAATTTGACCAAAAATCGACCTGAGTGACAAGTTTGACATTTTGTTTTGGAAAACAATAAAATTCCTAAAAATATTTTAATACTCCAAGGTATCTTTATAGTACTTATTAAATAAGGGGTAAATGTTAAAAGAGTAGAGGCAAAAAACTAGCGCCTGCACAGGGTGTCAAACCCGCAACCTGCGACGGCAGGCAAAAATACTAGTTTCTGCCAATGCGGCTTCTATGCTTCGTAATGAGAGAACAAAAAATCTGGGGAACATGCGGTTTGCGCCCTCCTTAATTTGAGAAATGCCGCCAAGACATATATTTTTTTCGTCAAAATTAAAAATTAGACTCTTTTAGGCTGCCCGATTTGAGATGAAATATATGTATATATAGATAGGCATATATCACAGGCATTTTTCAACATTGTACAGCGGTCTCCAAAGAGGAAATATTCAAAAATATGATGATGATTGAACCGTATTTGATCGAATAAATCAATGTCTTACGAAACCCTCGACAGCCAAAATAAACGGCGGAGCCAGGATCCTGGCTCCGCCGTTTATTTTGGCTTTTGTGCGTTTCGTAAGATTCATTCGATCAAGTACGGTTCAATCATCATCATTATATTTTCAATTAAATATATATATATATATATGATAATATATATATATATATAATATATATATATTGTAATAATCGTTTCATGAAGTAACATAATGATGTTTTGCTCGAGTACATAATTAGGGTTTTACCATGTTTGCTGCTCGCATGTCTGGTGGTCGAACATCACCCCTGATTAAATAAACAAATTAAGGCCGTGATGTTTGAATGTTTACACAAGTGAAAGCCCCGCCTGTCGTACCTATTGAGTACAATTGATTGTGCCCTCTCCTAAAACAATATTTTATATTATTTATTTTTGTTTGTTATCTGAGTCGGCATATTACTCTACTGGCGTTACTACTGATTTGTTTACTGTTAGGTTTGCTTTCTAAACTCAAATTTTCATCCTAAAAAAAGGCGGTTGATGCGCTCAAGCGTATTTGTGGTTTATGTCCCGGTTGCAATGGGGTTGGATGTAATGACAACCAGAGGCGTCATTACTGTTCGGGAGAAGAAGAGGTGAAGGGCGGCGACGGTGGAGTTGGTTGGAGGGGAGTGAGATTTTTTCTTTCTCACCTCGTCTTTTTTACATATTTCTTTATCTCAGGTGGGGATTGCCCCCCCCCTTTCCCCTGCCCCACGAAGTAACAGACAGTTTGCAAGGAAAGGCTATTTTTTGGATACGTAAACAGCAAATGCTGTTCTTTGTTGGTTATCTTAATTGATTAGCTTGCGCAGTGTTTTTCTCGTTAGTGACGCTACTAGGTAGTTTAATACTTATTGTTCTGCGATAGATGAGGGTGCAGACCATGTCCATCTCTTAAGGGAAATTAGAGCTAGTTTTATAACCGCATTTTATATTTGGTACAAGCCTAATGTTGAATTTTTCTGCAGCTAAAATGATTTTGGCCAGCATGAACCAGACCAAGGATCCTTGTAAAAACTTCTATGAATACGCTTGTGGAAATTGGAAAAAAACACACAAAATTCCTGATGACAAGTCCAAAATTGGAAATATTCCGATTCTTCGTGAAAAAGTTGAGAGCGACGTAAAACGTATGTTTTCATCATGGTTGTCTACTGAATATGGTTATCTCGTTTCGAAAAATTAACTGTGGCGCTTAATTACAGGTATGAAAAAATTCAAAGTTTCTGCCTAAACCGTTTTGTGGCCGGTGCCATTTTAAGGGCGCCGAACTCTCCTCAATTATACATATTTCTTTTTCTCTTTTATCGCGATCGAATACCAGGCAACATATTTAGGAGGGCAAAGTGAATTTTGACATTGTGTTTCATTCTACACGCTCATTCTACACGCTGTAAGCATCCTAGGAATCTCACAATTGCAATCATGAGCTGCCTTTATCTTCTATAAAACGCGTCAAACCATTGCGACCGACCTCTTATTTCTGGATTTATATAAGAACAAGGGGCATCTCTTCATGCTTGGTCGGGTAAAAAAGGCCACGAATCAGCTTTATTTGGATGTTTACTGGGCGCGTTGGTTGACATTGTAATAGAAAAACGACGACCACAAAATGATTTCAGTTTCCCTTTAGGGCAAGCTAACGAACTATACGCTTCATATCACTTATAATTATGTTTCTTTTTATGTCGAAAACAATCTTAAGTTCGTTCTTTTATGAAACTGCGCTATATTATTCTACTGAAAGTGTCCTTTAAACAGGAAGTGTAGGTTTCATGTCTTGGATGTTTTTCTGTTTTGTTTGTTTGTTCCTGCGCCGCTACGTAGATATTAGCTTGACCAATTTCTCAAAATCGCTAATAACAAAAACTAGGCTTTGAAAACTCAGAAGCATGTGTACTTTTATTTCTTTGGAGAGCAAGCTTCGAGTGTAACCTTCATTTTTCTTTTGCGTATCAGACCAAAATGCTCTACTAAGGATCTAAGAGAGAAGCTCGCGAAATAATTCATAAGTCAAGAACAGGTCGTTTCTGAACTCCCAACGACTCTCCCTACCGAAAATAATCAAGCTCCTAATACAGGGTGTCTCAAATAGCGGCCAGTCTCTTGAAATCGAGAGCAAAAATCGGTTTCTTAACCTATCGCACAACGATTTTGTGCAGCGTTGCCCCAGGTGGTGCATTTTTTATAAAATTTTCAAAAAGCAAACTTATCTGAGAAAAAATTAAAAAATATAAAAAAATCCTATGGAAACGCAGTGAAGCCACCGGTCTTCAAACAATAGGGCACCGTTTGGCACGGGAGACAAGAGATGGCGCAAGCGGTCGCAACGCCAACTGCCGCCAACAAGCGAGCATACGGCGGCGAAAGTTGGCGTCAAATAGCGGACAATATTTTCGACTGAAAAGCGCCGCAAGCTTTTCCGATGTCAGTTGCCAATGCATGGTTTTGTCATCCTTAATAATAGGACACATTAAATGTACACATAATCGATATAAAAATGATTTGTCGGGTTATTCCGACTATTTATTCTCGGGGTATTTATGTCGTCTGCTTTGAAGTTCCTTGATGTTGCCGCGCATGTTCTTGGTTCTGCGAATGTCGCTGCATGTAGAACGCGCGCCGCTATTAAGTCGAAAAGATTGTCTACACTCTTAGAAAAAAAAAGGACCAAAAGGAGGTAACAGACCGCCTTTACCACCCTCCTCCCGGCCAGAGGGGAAGCGATCCGCTTGTTACCTCCTCAGGCGCAGCAGACACTAAGAATGCGGTGCTACAAAGTGAAGCAAACTTGGAAACGGAGCGAAAAAAACCAGGGACAAGAACGAGAAGTGGACAAACACAGCTTTGTGTTCGTCCACTTCTCGTTCTTGTCTGCTGCTTTTTTTCGCGCAGTTTCCAAGTTTGCATTATGAACCAACTAGCCCAACTTCACGCCTTGTTGCTACAAGGTGAAGTTCGCCGCGAAGGAGCAGCAACGAGGTAAGTATTACCTCACAGAGGGTGCACCTGTTTGGACGCTGCGATTGGCTGTGGAAAGGCGCAAATGAGTTCGCTAATTGGTCTTCTCGTATGACACGTCATTCTTCGCGCATGCGTGGGAGAGCGCTTGCCCGGTGCCGAGCGCGTTCCCCGCCGACGCCACCGGCGCTCCCCTTCGGTCATAACGGTATTTCTTCTCGAACGTTTGACGGAGGCGTCCCAGCGCAGGAACGTTCTTTATTGTTCTGTGCGGCTCAGCCTCTTCTTACAAAGTCACCGAGAGCGCTGCATTGACTTCAGTCAAAGATCCAAGTCGTGTGCACCGTATGCAGGTAAGGAAATGTTCTGCGCAGGCGGCAGTTGGCGTCGGTTATGACCGCCCCGGGAAGGCGACCCCCGTCTTCCTTAGACAAAGGGTTGGCGGACATGTTGGCACGTTTGAAGGCGTCGAGCGTTCGATAAATTTTAGTGTGTGGCGCGAACGCAGACACGGTTTAGACCATCGATGTTCAAAAAGAGCAAGAACAGAAATGACTGTCGCTGACAGTCATTTCTGTTCTTGACATACGCTAACCAGGTTGACATACGCTAACCAGTGACGTAGCCAGGAGCTCTTCCCGGTGTACACGTGTGCGGGTGGAGGAAGGGGGAGGGCGGCGGCCCGGCGAGTCGTGCGGCAGGGCGACAAGACGCCTTTTGAATCGGGGGTCGCCTACGTTTAAGGCGTGAGAGGGTAGGAGGTTTTTCTCTTTTGGGGCCGTTGGTGCGTCGTGTCGGATGTTAAATTGAGGATCTGATCAAATATTTGAAAATCTCATAAGGTGGTTGTTGTCTTTTTTTTCGTAGAGCAGTAGTCGATCAGGCATTCATTGGCGGCACCGGCCAACCGGCGCGATTCATTCTCAACGTCTTTGATATTTGTAAAAGTCAGTGTTAAACACTGATTTTTAATATCAACGTTTTTTTATAGATTAACGAGGTTTCAATAAATATTTTTGGTAAAATGTCACGTTATTTTGAAATACCGAATATAAATGTCTGAGCTAATGATTCGTGCGCTTCACAAACATTAATAGTAGTATATTACGCAATAAGGTCATAAAGTTATTGCAGGCAGCGAGACTAGCAATTATATTGTCTTGGCATTTTCTTTGCGTGTGATAAGCCATTTCTAAAAGTCTCATCATTCAGTAGGCAAGTTAGATATAGCGCAAGTTTGAATTATATGAAGATGATTGAATATATTTATTCCGTCCTGCGGCAACGTTGTAGGGTGATTTCGTCGAGGGTACTGGATGCCTGCTACTTTGGACTCATCTCGTGACAGTTCGTAACACTGTTTACTGCAGGTAAGCGTAGTCCGATATTTTATTTCGATTTTCTTGTTTCCATTTTTGCACTTGAAATGGTGCTCTTGAGTTTTTATGTTGATTTTGCGAGAGAAAATTGAGGGTATACTTCGAGTAAATAAATTAGAGTAGGACACACAAGGCGCTTGAGTGTGTATTTTTTGTTGTGTTCTTTTTTGTCTTTTCGCCCTTGTGTGCTGTTATTCTCGTGTCTGAATTACATTCAATTTTAATCTGGCAGAGCACTTCGTCAAAAGGGTTAGCGGTCATGGGGGTCTGCTGTGGTGCTGAG
>JAZHYW010005601.1:0-18313 GCA_037355805.1 Ixodes ricinus
TAAATTTCCGTAGAGTAAGCCATAGAAATCTCTATAGCAGACCGCACAAGAAGATATAGACGGCTAAAGGAACCATAGGAAAAGATATAGGCAGCTATAGCGGACCATAGAGAGAGCAATACGCGACTAAAGAAATCATAGGAAAAGTCATAGGCTGCTATAGCACAGTGTCTAAAAAGATCCATAGTGTAAGGCATAGAGATCTCTACAACAGGCCATAAAACAAGCTATAGACGGCTAAAGGAACCATAGGAAAAGCTATAGGCAGCTATAGCGGACCATACTGAGTGCAGTAGGCGGTTTGTAGCAAGGTTCTTTCGTGTTAAATATAGACAAGATACACACCTCCTTCGTTTTTCTTGAAACATGTATTTACAAAATAAATGGAGAGTTCATATGCTTATACTAAAAGAATAAGAAAACTTAGTTAAAGAAATGAAAGAAACGGGAACGCAACAGTCACCTTGTCTTGGAACAACCATGCGCTGCAGCGGGTCTCGTGTCTGGAGCTGTCGTTGTCGGGCCACGGTTGTGGCTGGCAGTCAGGAGCGGCAGCGGTTGGCTTCCGTCGATGACCCGAGAGTCACCGTACCATGTGCTCTCGCAGTAGGAAACCGGGCAGCGTAGATTTCTATGCACTGCCATCGCTGGGACAAGGCTGCTGGTCAGACAGCAGAAGCGAGCAGCCGATTGCTCTGGCCGATGGTGTATTTCGGACCCAGCACGTTCCCCCGGCCAGTCCTTCGCACGCTCTCCGTACACACACTCCCCATCTCTTCTTTTTCGTCGTCTTCCCTTGTCCCTCCGAGCCGATCCACGGGTTGACCCACCCTTCTTTTGCACACTAAGTCACATCATCACAAGGAGCCCCCTTTAGGTTTTTTTTTTCCTTTTTCAATGTACAAAAAGAAACAAAAACCATGATGATGGGCGCAAGTTCATTGCAGCCTACTAAAATAGCCCGCACTCACATTCTCGCTGCCTTCAATGTACTCCACGAGAAACTAGTACTATTGAATCATCAGACTTCAGCGTAACACTGCTGTTAATTAGCCATGTTTAGATATTGTAGAGGATGGTGGTCCGTCTGAACAACAAAATGCGTTCCATTCAAATACACATCGAACTTCTCTATTGCCCAGACCAATGCCAGACATTCTCGCTCTATCGTCGAGAATCTTGACTCTTTAGGCAACAGTCGTTTACTAGCATAGCCCAAAGGGTGCAAGACTCCTCCTGTACTTGCAACAGCACCGCGCCAATGCAGCTCTCAGAGGCGTCAGTTCTCAAAATAAATTCCTTCGTGAGGTCCGGTACTCGAAGAATGGGTGCTGCAGTCAGGGCGTCCTTTAACTTAGTGAACGTTTTTTTTCTCTCAGAATACCACTCGATGTGGTTTTTCTCTCGTTTCTTCGTTAGTTCAATTATCGGTCCGGCCAACTCCGCGTAGTTGGGGATGAATTGGCGGTAGTATTCTGTTAAGCCAAGAAAGGCCCTAACTTGCTTCTTGCTCCGCGGCCTTTTCGCGTCCTTTATCTTTTCCAACGTTTCCAAACGAGGTTTTATCTTTCTGTACCCCAGTTCATGACTCAGGAATGTTATTGTCCTCATACCGACTTCGCACTTCTTGGATTTTACTGTAATACCGGCTTGTCGCATTCTCTCAAAAATCTGCTTTAACGTATCGCATATGTTTTTTCCCATGTGTCGGTTGCTATGAGCACATCATCGATGTAATGCTGAACATTTGAGATGCCCGAAAGAAGCTTCCTCATTAATCGAGTAAACACGGCTGATGCGGTCTTAATTCTGAAAGGCATAAACCTAAACTAGTACAGCCCGGACTTTGTAGAGAAGGCTGTCTTGGCCTTATTATCGTCTGATAACGGAATTTGCCAATAACCTTCGGCTAAGTCTAGCTTGGCAAAAAAAAAAAAAACTTTCCTTCCCACCTTAGCCAGTACCCCATCAATCCGAGGAATGGGTTCGACTTGTTGTGGCAAGAGACCGGTGAAGTGACGGTAGTCGATGCACAGGTGAACACTACCATCGGCGTTTCTCACCAAAACAAGAAGAGAGTTGTAGGAGGAACTAGAACTCTCAATCACTCCAAGTTTCAACATCTCTTGAACCTCCGCCTCGATTACCTCCCTCATTGCGGATCAAATCGGGTACTGTGGTGTTTTCACTAGAGTTGACGACACTATATCCAAACGACATTCCAACAGGTTCGTCTTACCGCGCAGGTCAGATAACACCCCGTCGAACTCGTGGAGGAGTTTGTCTATCTCGGCGGCCTAGTCATCATTCAATAAGTCTGATCGAATTACATCTTCCGGCCCCTGGGTCCTCTTCACGCTCATGCATAGATGTTCCTTCTCCGTCACACTGTCCTCGGTTGCTACGAAAGAATTGACTTGCATTTTACTAGTTGAATCTACGAATCGTTCTTCGTACCGCTTCAACATATTAATTTGAAACAGCTTTCGAGCGTGACCCAGTAAGAGTACATAGTCCACTTCGTTCTTCCTTTCCAACACAAGATAAGGAGCGTTCCACTGCATCAAACATTTATTGTGTCTAGTGGGTAAAAGTATCAAGGCTCGGTCTCCAATCTTTAATTGACGTCCTCTTCCCTTCGTATCGAAATATTTTTTTCTGCTTGCGTTGAGACTCCTGTAGTTTCTGTGGGCGCTAACTCGGTCGTTTGTTCTTACCAATCCTTCAATTCGAACACATATCCATATGTTATTTTCAGATCTGAACTGATCTGGTGCCCGACTCATATTTCCTTTAACCCACAGACGTTTCGTCCATAATTCAGTTCAAAAGGGGAAAACCCCAAACTTGCATAGGGTACTTTGCAGTACGCAAAGAGGAGTGGGGCTAAGTATTTAACCCACGAGCGGGGTTTACCTGAACACATTCGTTTACTTGAGAGCCCCATTAAAACGCTCTACAAGACTGTTGCACATAGCGTGGTAGGGTGTTGACAGCAGATGTCTTACTGATAACAGCTCTGTCACCTCCCGTATTAGGTCTGATGTGAAACTACGACCCCTGTCCGACAAAAGTTCTCCTGGCAGGCCTACTCTTGAAAACATTTCGAGTAATTCTTCCGCCATTGTAAGCGAGTCTATACTCTTCAAGGGTATAGCGTCGGGGTATCGCGTGGCAAAATCCACCATTAGAGAGTTTTAGTAGATCGTTCCGATGACTCCGATAACGATACCCGATACTCTGCCTCCGCCTTTGCGCTTACATATATAGTATCGTTATCGGGGGTATCGGAGGTATTGGAACGATCTACTGAAACTCTCTTTTGTCAGTACATAACGATAACCTCCCCCAGCCGTTGGAGAAAGAGGACCAACCATATCAATGGCCACTCGTTCGAAGGGCGTGTCGATGATAGGCATGTTTCTCAGCGGCGCCTTTCCTACTGTTCCCCTTGGGATTGTTCGCTGGCACATATCGCATCAACTGACATATCTCTTGATATCGGCCTGGGCAGCAAGCCAATAAAAGTTTGCCAGTACCCGGTCAGTTGTCCGTTTTACACTTTGGTGCCCGGCCAAAGCAGTATCATGTGCCACCTGTAGTACCTTGCTGCGCCGCATCTTTGGCACCACCACCTGATGTTTTTCTCGGCCCGCTGATAATCTGCAGCAACGCATTATAAGCCCTTTTTCTCGTAAAAGTTTATTCTGTCTCCTCCCTTCGTCGTGTGCGCCGTGCCTATTTGTTTTCTGCATATCCCCAACGTTGGATCTTCCACCTGAATTTTCTTTAGCACATCCCTGGTGATCCGTTCACCCCCAACGTCACTAAGATGGTCTAACCTACTCGGCATACTACCGTCGACGGCAGCGACAATTTCACCTTCCGCTACAGCCACGTCCTTAAAGGTTTGTTCGGTCCAGTCTTTCGCTCCATAAATATTCCCCACAATAACGTCATACAGAGGATGGTCTATACACTTGGCGGTTACCTGTCCCGTTAGGAATGGCGACACAAGGTGAATGTTTGCCTCTGGCAACATCAGACATCCACTAAAAATACGGGACTGAATTTGCCAGTAAAATCTTCAGATGCGACCAGTTCCGGGAGCACTATCATGGTGCTACCACCGGTGTCCCTCAACACCTTTACTGCTTTGCCGTTTAATACCCTATCCGTGATTGGCATACCTTCCGACAAAATTGGTCTCGCCTTTTCAGTCATATGGGGGACGTTCTGGACGCGTTTGTTGAGATCTTCTTCCTTCCCCGTGAGAACGCGTCCGTCTTGCCAACAGGATCATCGTCGGGTTTTACGAAACGTGAAACTTCTGTCGTTCCGTTCTTTCCTCGCTGACATAATCTGAACTTGTGGCCTGATCTCTGACACACTTAACAGAACCCATGTGTTTTTGGCTTTGATGGGCATTTTTGGCTTTGATGGTTCAGTATTTGCCAACAAGGCAAATACTTAAAGCAGTCGCCCACTTCTGTTGCGGCCAATGTTGCCCCTGAGCTACACGCTCAAATCTCAAATACGAGTCGAGATCGTCCCTTCTGTCATCGAAGCGAGGCATAAGCTTGTGAGGACTAGGAGATAGCAATATAGATGCCCGACGTGACCCTTCACTGCCATCTGCTCGTCCTATCTCGGTTTCGCTAGCCTCTGCAAGACGAATTTTTAATTCGATAATGCATTGCTCACTTTCTGCCTTGAGGCACTGTGATTCCCTCTCAGCTGTCCCCTCTTCTCATTGGCGTGCTCGCTTCTTGTCTACGCACGTCCTCAACTCCACTCCTGCCAGTCCCAGCTCAGCGCCCAAAGACATGACCTCTCTAACCTCCATTCTGATAAATTATTGTTACTTAGAAAAACGAGGAAACAGACAATATCTTGTCCTGTCGCCGACGCTAGTTAATTGCAGCAAGGTTCTTTAGGGTTAAATACAGACAAGATACACACGTCCATCGTTTTTCTTAAAACATGTATTTACAAAAGAAATCAAGAGTTCATTAGCTTATACTAAAAGAAAAAGAAAACTTAGTTAAAGAAATGAAAGAGAGGGAAACGCAACAGTCAACATGTCTTGAAACAACCATGCGCAGGAGCGGGTCTCGTGTCTGGAGCTGTCGTTGTCGGGCCACGGTTGTGGCAGGCAGTCAGGAGCGGGAGCGGTTGGCTTCCTCCATGACCCAAGAGTAACCGTATCATGTGCTCTCGCAGTAGGAAACATGGCAGCGTAGATTTCTATACCCCGCCCTCGCTGGGACAAGGCTGCTGCTCAGACAGCAGGAGCGAGCAGCCGATTGCTCTGGCCAATGGTGTCTTTCGTACCCAGCGTGTTCTCCCGGCCAGTCCTTCGCACGCTCTCCGTGCACGCACTCCTCATCTCTTCTCTTCTTTGTCGCCTTCCCTTGTCCCTCCGAGCCAATCCATGGGTTGACGCTTTACACACGCGCCAGGCTGAGCCGCCAGTTGCCGACCTTTTCTTGTCTTACCGAGATGCCGAGCCACTGAAGCGGGCGTTGATGAGCCTCCACAAGGGCCTATGCTGGAGAGAAGGACACAGCAACACTTAAAATGGCAGAAACCTGTCCTGTTGTGGCAATGGTGAAGTGAAGCGAACGGAATAAGAGGAAACAAAAATTGAAGGTTGGTTATGGCGGCGCCTATGCACAGCTGCCTGCAAAGCGTCTATAGACTCCCTACAGGAGCCAGAGTTGCGCGATAACGTGAGGAGCCGGATCAAGTGCCGTGCAGGAAAGAAGACGTTGCACGCGCCTCGGTGTACGTTCCCCTACTATACTTCGTTTCACTTTATCTGCGATCGAAGCCAAAGCTAGAAGTGCGAGACCAGCGCTTTTGTGCGTTTCTGCCCAGCTCGCGCGCTCGAGCAAAGCCTGAATGCACGGAGCTTTCGTGCTCGCGCTTCCAGAGCGCGCCGCGCGCCTCGAACTTGCGGCGCCGCCATTCGCAGAATTCAGTCACGTGGCGAGCGGGATCAACATGCCGTGCAGGAAAGACGGCGCCACGGAGATGAACGCGCAACTCTGGCTCCCGTAGGGAGCCTATACAGGAACTCTAGGTTGACCCACCCATCTTCTTTTGCACACTAAGTCACATCATCACATGGTTAAATAAACCATGAGAAAAGCCATAGGCTGCTATAGCGCTGTGTCTAAAAAGATCCACATAGTAAGCTATAGAAATATTTATAGCGGACAATACAAGAACTATAGACGGCTGGAGGAACCAAAAAAAAAGCCATAGGCGGCTATAGCATACTTTCTAAAGAGACCCATGAAGTAAACTATACAACATTCTATAGCCGCCCATTAAAAAAACGATAGGCAGCCATAGGGGAGACCATAGGAAAAGGTATAGGCAGCCATAAAAGCGGCCAATTTTCTATAGCCGGCCATACAATGAATTTTCTATAGCCGACCATAGAACATTTTTTGTATGCGAATGACCCGTGCTGCCTGGAATACCGGTGTAGGGTGGGAGACACCTGCTTCGGAGTTCCAGGTCAGGAGTAAATCCGTACCTCCACCAAAAAGTGTTACCATTAAAAGGCGTATATATATATATATATATATATATAAATGAGTAGCGATGGCTAGAAGAGAATTAAGTTGTTGCTCCAATCTTCAGAGAATGAAACGTCATCATCAACTCTGAGTACCTTTTTCGTCCTTCTTGGTCTATGTAATATTATCAACGAGAAACCTATCGGAGCAGAATTCTGTCTTCACAGTAGTCGTGTGGCGAAAATGAGCACCGCCGACCTCGGCGTCGAAAGAGATGCCGGAAACGGTCTGTACAATCGGTTGTAGCAGACAAATCAAGGATCAGGCGACCTTGGACGCGACGGAGGATACGCCGGTGAACAGGTGAGGTCTGGCGAACAATATTTGTTTGCAAAAATGCCGAAAGGCAACGAGAAGTCCTCTGTGCTCATTTGTGCTCACGCAACATCTACCACGTGATACTGAATACAGTGAGAAAGAAAAAGATGTTATTGCAGTGGTGCGGTTGCTCGCCTGACCTCACCCGCTTGCCTGGGTCTGCTTCGTTGCCTACGTCATGTGCCACCTGTTCTGTGGCGCCGCTGAAGTTGTTTTAAGATTCGCAAGAGGTCTATTGGGTTTGGCCAGTGGTTGATATTCCGCGCCAAGTACTGGGGGCCAGCGCGGGTGACATATTGAAGTCACACGAGTGCTCCGTCAGTGTTCGGCTGGGACTCGTGCTCTGAGCAATTGAACGCGAGTTCGAGCCGAACTTTGAGTCAGCACTGGTGTTCAATATGTGCCTCACGCTGGTCTTCGGGAGGTGACGTGTGAAATTCATTACTACGACTTCCCATCCGGGTCCCTATCAAAACGTCGCAAATCAAAACGCCGAATTGTGAAAAGGCTAAACATCGAAACGCCGAAAAATCAAAGCCCCGAAAAATTAAACCTCCCAAAAACCAAAATATCGCAATTTCAAATCGCCGAAAAGCAAAACGCCGAAAAGTGTGAATGGTTACATCTCTAATCGCCCATTTGTGGGCGATCAGACATGTATCAGCTTAGTTTTCGTGTTTTTTGTGTGTTTTGTGTAATCTGTATTTTTTCAAATGAAACTCACCTATCAATTCCATTATATTTAAACGCTTCGTTGCCATCACATAGTCGTGTGTGTCTCATTCACGGCAGATTGTAGTGACACGAAGCTTTTAGCACGTTGTTCAGCAAAGCACTTAAGGTCAAACTGAAGTAAAGTTTTATTTTTGCTATCTCTAGTGCAAATCAGCTAGACAAAAAGAGTTCTGGTTGCCGGAAAAGAAAGCGATGCTGCACAGTGCTTATGAAAGAATTTCAGAGCTGTGCGCGACATTAGTTACTTTGGTGGCGTACAAATGGAACGAACGACGCTGTAATTGTCTCATGTTTCCAAAAGAAAAAAAATTAAGCTGGAAATGTGATGGTTTGGTGTACGTGCTTGACAAAAAATTAGGTATTAGGCACAACTGGAGGTGTGAAAAACAAAATGAGTGCTACGTCAGTCTGATTACCGTCCACTCTACAGATGATATTCCCAAAATTGCTTCCAAGACAATGTCCCATTGAAGTTACGCCCAGATGTCTGCAGGGTTACGGTTCTTCAGGTGGGAGAAGAGAGATATGAGGGCTTTTACGAGATCTTCAAGCGAGGCTCCCGTGTAGATTGTACACCAAGTCTCGGCTAGTGTAGCAGCGTCTTCAAGGTAGCACGTATCCAAGCAGCGAAGCCTTGCGCCAGCTGGTGAGAAGAACGAGGAAAGCAGACTGTCCACGCGAACCCTCACAGCAGCTCAACATCGAATGTCAGTTCAGGACCTAGATGGACAGGACTACCTGCGTTGCGACTGCACATGCGAAGATGAAGATCGTCTTCTATTTTTTTTGACGACAACCTCAAGCGACTGTTTAACGCGACAATGTGGTCGATGAATGTTAAGATCGTGTCGCCGCTCATTGAACAGATGCACACAATTCATGTTTTTTGTTCACGGCCGCGTGCGTCCTCTTGTCTACAGTCTCGTGGCAAGACGAACCTAGATGGCTGACAAGGTCCTCTCCGAAGAAATGCCTAATTCCGCTGCAGACCTTGGACTTGCATTAAATTCGAAGATTGCGAGCACGCACTTTGAATTTGCAGAAATAAACGCAGCTCGCACACTTCTCCCGTCGTCGAACGTGCATGGTTGCATGTTCCACCTATGCCTTTCAATATGGAGGAGAGTACAGAAGTTAGGACTGTCAGCGCACTGCAAAGGTGATGTATAATAGTTTCGCTATCAAGGTAAGGCAGCTTGCCGCTCATTCGTTCCTGCCAATCGAAGTGTGAGTGCGAGAGGTGTACATATTTTTGAAACCACTCTTCTCACAAGACACAACTACGCTGGGAAATGATAAACAAAAACTGGGGCAAAGTGGACGTCCTGACGTTTTGGCGAGGAATCACACGCAATCCATCAGTTTGAACTGCAATAAATAGGCAATTCCTATCGTATATATGGCAGAACATAAAATGTGTCTTCTGGTTTCTCAAGGGAACCATGGCTGTTGGTATGCAAGGTCATATTTTGTAATAATTAACCTTCTGTGCTGTACTGTTCGAACAAATGAATTTCTGATATTTTTTTCATCTTTCTGCTATTTATTTTGTGGCTTTTTTAATTTTACGATGTTTAAATATTCGGCGTTTCAATAATTCGCAGTTTTATTTTCGGTATTTTGAATCCGTCCCTTCCTATCTTGAGCCACCTTCATTATTTCTCTCGCTCTCCGTGGTGCCAGGTCGGATATGCGCACAGACAAAGAAAGAGACGCGTGATGGACATCACGCGAGGCATCTTGTTGTTTTCACAAAAGGCCTATTGCATCTTTGAGTCAAAAATATCAACCGGACAATGTAGCCACTCTAGCAGAGACGCAGCGCCAGACATCATCCTTCTTGTCATTTTTGGCCTTCAACAAAACGAAGACAAGGAACAGGGAACAGCATCGCTCACCAATCTGGCGGCATAAGGCAACACGCAGCTATAGCCACAGGCAAGCCCATTGTCAGACTACATGTGTTTACACAAATGTAGAGAAATTCGACGCTCAAGATAATGTCAGTGGGCGAGCGTTTCCATTGTTGCCTCTGAAGCTTTGTTCTTAAAAAGCTCGGGTATCGTACATTCTCAGCAAACATTACCGTCTCGTCTGTTCGTTGTGGTTCTAAGCATTTTTGACGTCGTGAAGACAGTGTAGTGGAGCAGAAGATTTCAACCGGATCATGGAAGATACGTGGTGAGCGTTGTGGTTATTTGCCCAACAAATATTTCAGGTTAGTACAATCATAAATATAATAAATATAAGGTAAATTGAGCTAGACTTGTAAACACAACAAGCTTTTTTATGTGCGCGTATTGGTTTACATTAAACTATATAAAAGTTGCCTGCCACTATTGCCCGTTGGAGATGCGAGATTAACTCATGCGTAATATGAAAAAAAATTAATATTTTAAGAAATGTATGTGAAAGGAATCTTGTGCCTACAAATTTAGTATTTACATATTCCATAACGCATGCAGATTACTTCAAATGTAGTTCAAATAAAGGTAATTTAATAAGATTTTCAGAAAAATATTTTAGTACTAAGTAAAAAAAAGTTTATATATTTTCGGTATATTTTTTGTGTACTCACAATTATGAACGCTACTTGAAATACACTCAAATTAGAATGTGGTATATTTCAAACGTCTTAGTTTTTGCTGAAGGGCATTTGGCCAGCATTTCGTTGATGTTCAATTGTGGTTGATAACTCCATGCATTTTTAGGTAGAATTTTGAAACCCAATTTAATACGATATATCCTTTCAAATAACCTTTCGGTCGTGCACTAAAGTTGTTAGGCAATCTAAAGGAAGTAAATTGTCGTTCAAATAAAGAAGCAACGCGTTTTGTCTTTACTCTGAAGTAGATCTCTGTAGATTAGTAATCAAGCTTCATTCGAAAATATCGTGTTTTAATTGTTGCTGCACATGTCACGCTGATACACAACTAAAAAAATAACCTTGCTTAAAATTGACATTCCATACTTTCTCTGGTGAGTGCTTTAGTGCCACCCGCGGTAATTTATGTGTGCAACGTCTCTAGAAGCCCTCAGAAGGGGTTATACAGCAATAAACAAGTGTAATTCACTACGATATGAGTAGCATTTACATAGCAAAAGTTTCTAAAAAGTAAAAAAAAACTCATTTTCGGTGAATACAGCTCTTTTTCAAATACCAATAATAAACTTCTTTTGTGATCTTCAGAAAGTATGCGCAGAAGTACACCTTGGTCATCGAGGCATAGGCACATGCTTCCTCATGCTCGGCAGCTGATTGTAATCTGGGGATTTTACTTGATTTTGCTGTTAGCTGAACTCAGCGCTGCACAGTCAACCTTTGGTGAGTAATATAATCAGAGCATCGTTTGAAGACTTTTGCTTCGTATAATGTTGACTAATTCATGCCTGTCAGCTTCAAACGTGTCACGAGTATAAATAAAGAAATTAGAAGATTCATACTAAAGCCATGTATATCTTACATCAAGGTAAATAATTAAATTTTCTTTGAAATTGTACCAGATATTTCCCAAAGACAAGTTTGTGAAACAGAAGCATGCAAAGAAAGAGGTGAGAATACTTAGATGCAACTGGCACTTCTCCTCCTTCCTCCGTCTTCAAACCGTTTCTAGTTTCTTAACGCATAACCAACTCGCCAACATTTCAACAGTGCTACGACGTAACTGACAATTTATTGGAGCAACAGATAACGTTGGCTGCCTTATACAAAGTAATGATGTAGTCACCTACCTTGAGCGCTGTTAAAAGTACCCAGGGTTAGTGTATGAAATATTTTTTTGTTTGATACGACGCCCATGAGGTGTCAATATGCGTCTCAGTAGAAACTAATTTAGGATAACTTACGCAGTTTTGGCTCACGCTAGCGCTAAATTTAGCGCTTGCGTTAAGGCACACCTCGCCAGACAGTTTTAGAATAGCGTTTCTCCGAAGCGACGCAAACACCCAATCACCTCGCGCTCGCACCACATCTAAGATGCAGTAACTATTTTAATTTCACTCACAAAATGATGTAACTTCGGAAAAAGAAATCGTTTCTTTAGTTTTGAGTCAAACTTTAGATTTGTTTAAGTATGAGAATGCGACGCGAGCGGTCGACAGGTCGTGTCCGCTTGCGCCATCTCGGTAAGAGAGGCTCTCGTGCACTAACATTCGCCACCTTCGCACACCACGCCTTTGCCGAGAATGTTCCAGCTGCAAGTGGCCTCCGATCGTTGCCCACCTTGCTGGGTCTTCCGAACCGTTTGTGACGTGTTTCATTTTCTTCTCATTTTGAAACGTTTTGTTCTTCGTCATGTCAATGCTGCTCTTGCTATAAATCACCATCAGCTGAGGTGAAACGTGCGATAGTAAGTCCCCCAGTCCACCGTCGGCCATGAAGTGGAGGTAGAGTTGCCGCCACGGGAAGTGAACCGTTCTGGGCATCGCGTTCTGTGGCAAAATCCACTCCACGTAGCTGGAGGGCCGCTGTTCTTGCGGTATTTCTTCAAGAGCACGATGCCGGGCTTCGGGGTACATTGCACTAGGTACTTTGTGGTTGATGGCACAGCGCACTCTCGCCACATGGCCCGTCCGGGTCGTCTGTATCACGTACAACTCCCGTAGGCGTGCAATGTCGTCCTGCATCGAAAATCGCAGTCGCGAGGATGCGGCCGACGTCGCGCCCACGACGGCCACCAATGCTGCCGTAGTCGCAGTCCTGGGAGCCGTTATTTTCTAACTGTGCTCGTCTTGGCTTTAGCCAACTTTTCGCTTATCACGAATTCACCTTGGTGGAGCGTACTCACTCTTTGCGTACGCACGAACTTAAAAAATACAGTACGCTAAAATAGCGCCCGCAAAGTGCAAAACGCGGTTAGGCTTCGGCGCATGCGCAGTGGCGGCGACGCAAGTATCACGTCTTTGTAGACATGATACTGGCAGCTTCATCCGAGTTTAAATCATTTAGGATTCCTTAATCTAAATGCTTAATAAAGTCCTGACGAGATTCGCATGGGCGGAAACAAGAAGCTGGAACAGTTGCAACTATTTAAGCCCGCTAAGCTTTGAGATAAGGAATAGCAACCTCGACAACCACAAAACAATCCTCAGCTTTATTTTTTATGCCCTAAAGGTTTATATGAATGAATTCAAAAGCATATATATGAAATCACCTGGGTTAAATTTGAAGTATGTAAGACAAGCAAAGGAAGACATTCAACTAGAATGTAACACATTGGAACTAAGTCTCTTAAAAGCAAACATTTGAAAGATATCTGTCTGGTTGGGAGTAATTAATTATCAAAATCAATGAAAGACGTTCACAACTTCCTGTAATGCCGAATTAGAGCGCAGCCCTTGAGGAGGAGGAGGGAGGGTACTGAGGGGAGGGTATGCCCTCCTCATCATCCCTCTCCTCCTCCCGTGCTCCTCCCTTGTCCTCTGCTTCTTCTCCTACTCCCTTCCTTTCCTCCTCCTCCTGCTCCTGCTCCTCTTTAGAGGTATTTCATTTTGCGACATACCGTGCTAAACAATCTCGGAAAGATGAACAATCTGTACAATGTTGAAAAATGCCCTGATATATGCCTGTCTATATATACTGTGTTTCATCTCAAATCGGGCAGCCTAAATGAGTGTCATTTTTAATTTTGACGAAAAAATTATGTGTGTTGGGGATATTTTTGAAATGAAGGAGGTCGCAAACCGCATGTTGCCCAGATTTTTTGTTCTCGAGTTACGAATCATAAATGCCGCAGTGGCAGAAACTTGTATTTTTGACTGCCGTCGCAGGTCGCGTGTTTGAAACCCTCTGCTGGCGCAAGTTTCTTTCCTCCACCCTTTTAACTTTCCCTCTCATTTAATAGGTACTATAAAGATACCTTGATGTATCCAAATATTTTTAGGTATTTTATTGTTTTTAAGAAAAAATTTCAAACTCGTCACTCAGGTCGATTTCCGGTCAACTTTGACAGGTCATTACTTTGTCTGTACTTAAGGTAAAACTTTCTTTTTTAGCTCTATTGAAATTCCTAAGCAAGCCCATTATAGATATAATAATATCATTATGATCTGCTGTCTAGACGCTCCGCTACGTTCACGTTAACGTTGTGAAAAATAACTAATGTTGAAAGTTGGAAGTTGATTTTCTCAAAAAACCCATATTTGTAAATTTTTATTTTTTAAATTATTTTAGATATTATTTTCGACTACAAGAAAAAGCCATCTAGAAAGGTAATATTTTTGGTTTTATGTCCTCTACTTGAGCCGAATCGTATGAAATGTGTGCTCATTTGACTAAAATACAGCAACCTTACCGGCATTGTGTGCCCCTACGATTTCGAAATTATGTTTTTATTCTTGTTTACATTTTCAAAGAGAAACGTAAAGTAGGCGAACTTGTGATATTCATTGTAATCTAAAACTTGAAATAAAAGATAAGCCACATAGGCACACTACAAAAAATGATTAACAAGTATAAACAAATCAAAAGGCAACGCAACATGTCAAAAATGGTTTCTATGTAGAACGGCTCAAAGTAAACGATGGTGGCTACTCATTACCCAGCCTATTACGATTGAATGGTACATTTCCATACCATTCAAATCGTGTACATACATTTTCGGGAAATATGCGTCGGATTTTGTTATCCTCACATCTTGCTGATCGCTGACGGTTTACTGCACAGTTCGTGCACCTCAGTAATGTAGAAACGCGCTCGCAGAACCAGTAAGAAACACAAAAACATCGATGGCACATTTTCCGAAGGCAGTACATTTTTTTACTAGTTCGACGTAGCTATGAATCAGTTTTCACACTGTGTAGGAGCCACGCAGTCCACAGTTGCAGTTTCGAACATGCCGGCACGCACTCACTGATGATTTTCTTTTAAATTTCGGGCACAAAGCGGCACGTCCATGCCTTGACACGTGTATACAGCTACCGTGTGCTTTCGCAAATCTTTCCTAGGGCAACGTTCAAGGCGCCTTTCTCCAGTGTCTTACTCCACACCTGTGAGGATCGGATGCCTCTTGGTGGGTTTACCTTCTCCCACTCTTTTTTCTTGAGCTCCCGGAAACGCGTGAGCTTCTCTTTGGCAATTGAGAGTAGAACGATCCCTTTGACTTTCGGTCTGAGTATCTCAACGAAGCTTTGCGCGCTGGTTATGGAGTACAATTCTGTAGTTGTCAAGTCATACATGGATGCCTGTTGCTTGAGCACGCCGCCCACTCCATCACATAAGCTTTCCCGTGTCCTGATGCGGAGAATATCCACTTGACGAGGACATTTCTTTTTTGAATTCGTACACCTGGTGCCTGTTTTTGAAGTGGCTTGGAGCACCGCCTGAAATATAAACGAGTTGCGTGAAAATAGGCAATACTTCTTCAGCCGCCCTTCGACGACGTTGAGCGCAAAGAGCGCATGGGACGAGTCATGTACGATGTCGTCGCTCACTATGTAGCCACGCAGGTTAAGATGGAAACCGACTTGGTCTTCCAGTGATGTCCTTGCACCGCACGCTGGATAACGACACTCCAGTTTTCAGCAAAATCGAAGTGCAAGATGACGGCACGTTGACTTCACACGCGCTTTCTCGAGCCATATGGCTCTTCGCTGGGCGCGTCTGATGAAGAAGTGGGTAATGTATTTGTTTTTTGTCAACTTTTGAAACTTGTTCAAGAAATTCCAGAACAATTATGTATCAAGATTTGAATGGTGTGAGAATTTATCATTCAATCGCAATCGGCTGTATAATGAGTAGCCACCCTCGTTTACTTTGAACCGTTCTATATAGAAACAATTTTTGACATGTTGCGTTGCCTTTTGGTTTGTATATACATGTTACTCATTTTTTGTAGTGTGTTGATGTGGTTGCTTTCCTATTTCAAGTTTTAAATTACAATGAATATCACAAGTTCGCCTACTTTACGTTCCTTTAAAAACGTAAACAAAAATAAAAACATATTTTCGAAATCGTAGAGGCGCATATGCCTGTAAGGTTGCTGTATTTTAATCGAAGTGAGCATACATTTCACGCGATTGCGGCTAAAATAGAAGACAGACAACTGAAATATTACATTTCTAGATTGTATTTTCTTGTAGTCGACTATTATATCTAAAAGAAATTTAAAAATAAAAATTAGCAAAAATAGGATTTTGAGAAAATAGACATCAAACTTTCAACATTAGTTATTTTGCACAACGTTTACGTGAAGGTTGTGGAGCGACTAATTAACAGATCATAATGGTATTATTATATCTATAATGGGCTTACTTTGGGCTTTCTATAGAGCTAAGGAAAGAAAATTTATCTTAAGTACAGACAAGGTAATGACCGGTCAAATTTGACCAAAAATCGACCTGAGTGACAAGTTTGACATTTTGTTTTGGAAAACAATAAAATTCCTAAAAATATTTTAATACTCCAAGGTATCTTTATAGTACTTATTAAATAAGGGGTAAATGTTAAAAGGGTAGAGGCAAAAAACTAGCGCCTGCACAGGGTGTCAAACCCGCAACCTGCAGACGGCAGGCAAAAATATTAGTTTCTGCCAATGCGGCTTCTATGCTTCGTAATTAGAGAACAAAAATCTGGGGAACATGCGGTTTGCGCCCTCCTTAATTTGAGAAATGCCGCCAAGACATATATTTTTTTCGTCAAAATTAAAAATTAGATCCTTTTAGGCTGCCCGATTTGAGATGAAATATATGTATATAAAGATAGGCATATATCACAGGCATTTTTCAACATTGTACAAGCGGTCTCCAAAGAGAAATATTCAAAAATATGGTGATGATTGAACCGTATTTGATCGAATAAATCAATGTCTTACAAAACCTCGACAGCTAAAATAAACGGCGGAGCCAGGATCCTGGCTCCGCCGTTTATTTTGGCTTTTGTGCGTTTCGTAAGATTCATTCGATCAAGTACGGTTCAATCATCATCATTATATTTTCAATTAGATATATATATATATATATAGTATATATATATATATATATATATAGTAATATTGTAATAATCGTTTCATGAAGTAACATAATGATGTTTTGCTCGAGTACATAATTAGGGTTTTACCATGTTTGCTGCTCGCATGTCTGGTGGTCGAACATCACCCCTGATTAAATAAACAAATTAAGGCCGTGATGTTTGAATGTTTACAGAAGTGAAAGCCCCGCCTGTCGTACCTATTGAGTACAATTGATTGTGCCCTCTCCTAAAACAATATTTTATATTATTTATTTTTGTTTGTTATCTGAGTCGGCATATTACTCTACTGGCGTTACTACTGATTTGTTTACTGTTAGGTTTGCTTTCTAAACTCAAATTTTCATCCTAAAAAAAGGCGGTTGATGCGCTCAAGCGTATTTGTGGTTTATGTCCCGGTTGCAATGGGGTTGGATGTAATGACAACCAGAGGCGTCATTACTGTTCGGGAGAAGAAGAGGTGAAGGGCGGCGACGGTGGAGTTGGTTGGAGGGGAGTGAGATTTTTTTCTTTCTCACCTCGTCTTTTTTACATATTTCTTTATTTCAGGTGGGGGATTGCCCCCCCCCCCTTTCCCCTGCCCCACGAAGTAACAGACAGTTTGCAAGGAAAGGCTATTTTTTGGATACGTAAACAGCAAATGCTGTTCTTTGTTGGTTATCTTAATTGATTAGCTTGCGCAGTGTTTTCTCGTTAGTGACGCTACTAGGTAGTTTAATACTTATTGTTCTGCGATAGATGAGGGTGCAGACCATGTCCATCTCTTAAGGGAAATTAGAGCTAGTTTTATAACCGCATTTTATATTTGGTACAAGCCTAATGTTGAATTTTTCTGCAGCTAAAATGATTTTGGCCAGCATGAACCAGACCAAGGATCCTTGTAAAAACTTCTATGAATACGCTTGTGGAAATTGGAAAAAACACACAAAATTCCTGATGACAAGTCCAAAATTGAAATATTCCGATTCTTCGTGAAAAAGTTGAGAGCGACGTAAAACGTATGTTTTCATCATGGTTGTCTACTGAATATGGTTATCTCGTTTCGAAAAATTAACTGTGGCGCTTAATTACAGGTATGAACAAATTCAAATTTTCTGCCTAAACCGTTTTGTGGCCGGTGCCATTTTAAGGGCGCCGAACTCTCCCCAATTATACATATTTTTTTTCTCTTTTATCGCGATCGAATACCAGGCAACATATTTAGGAGGGCAAAGTGAATTTTGACATTGTGTTTCATGGTACACGCTCATTCTACACGCTGTAAGCATCCTAGGAATCTCACAATTGCAATCAGTGAGCTGCCTTTATTTTCTATAAAACGCGTCAAACCATTGCGACAGACCTCTTATTTCTGGATTTATATAAGAACAAGGGGCATCTCTGTCATGCTTGGTCGGGTAAAAAAGGCCACGAATCAGCTTTATTTGGATGTTTACTGGGCGCGTTGGTTGACATTGTAATAGAAAAACGACGACCACAAAATGATTTCAGTTTCCTTTAGGGCAAGCTAACGAACTATACGCTTCATATCACTTATAATTATGTTTCTTTTTATGATCGAAAACAATCTTAAGTTCGTTCTTTTATGAAACTGCACTATATTATTCTACTGAAAGTGTCCTTTAAACCAGGAAGTGTAGGTTTCATGTCTTGGATGTTTTTCTGTTTTGTTTGTTTGTTCCTGCGCCGCTACGTAGATATTAGC
>JAZHYW010005602.1:0-25611 GCA_037355805.1 Ixodes ricinus
CAATATTCTGTCAATGAAAAATTCTTCTGCAGGAATGCACGCTCAGTAGACTCAATCTTCCAAGACACCAGTGGAAGCGGACGTCTAGTAAACTGCTTCGCGATTTACGGTATTTACCTCGCCATTATAATGACGACTGAAAAGTGACGTAACGAAATATTGTGTTTCACGGGATCCGGAAGATGTTGTAATGGTTGTTACATTATAGTTCCCAGAAAACAAGCGCCGTTGCAATATTTTCGGAAGTACCGACACACATTATGTTGTAAGTACAGCTTAGGAGGAATATGATGAAAAGCATCAGTATAAATAGGAAGACGTTTATTAGCCATGAAGACACTATGATTGAGCGGCGTTTAGTGACGGCAAGTGATGAGCGTTCGGGAATTTATAAGTTCACATGATTGCTAACTATAGACATGCGGACAATAAAGACCTGTTTTGTCGGGAGATGGAGTTGCGGTGATGACCTGATATCGGACGACTCGTGGCAGACGTACAAGCAAGTTTCGTCTCAGCGAATGGTAAGCGTCAAGTGTCAAGCACAGCACGTCGCTACCGACGTTGTTGACGTTTCGAGCACTTACCGCTTTCGACAAAAGTGTTGGCACCTGGGCTAACTTTGCGGAAAGACTCGAAGTTTTCCTCGAGTCCAGCGCCATTATGAACAGTAACTGAAAACGATCCACTATTCAGTCGGTGGGTGCATGGCGAAACGTATCCGCATCTGCGGAGTCATGGTCGATGCGTACTCTAAGTGGTTGGAAGTTTACACGATGCATGCCACGACGTACAAACGCGTCATTGACGTTCTACTCACTCGTTTCGCTACTTTTGCCCTACCGAAAATACTTTTCTCTGATAACGCGCCGAATCTCGTTTAAAAAAATAAATAAACAAGTTTCTAAAAAACAAAACAAAACAAAAACGGCATCAGGCATTACATTAGTTAACCATACCATCCTGCAACTAACGGGCAAGCAGAACAGATGGTGTGCGAAACGAAGAAAGCCCTCTTGAAGCTTACGGAAGAAGCAGTTCAGTGAAGAATCGCCAAGTTCTTGTTCCGGCACCACATTACGGTCTCATCTTCCACGGGAAAAACACCAACCGAAGCAATGTTCGGCGGACGAAGAGCCACACCCCTCGATCTCATGACACTATGGCCTACGAACGAAGATCGAGAGATTCCCAGATCGGGAGTAATGGCAGTTTATTCGATCGGACAACTCGTCTACGTGAGGAATTTCAGCGGAAGTCCGGCCTTTCATGTAAAACTTGAGTAGAAAAGGCTCTATGTTGTTTGGCCAGATGGTGTCATCCCTCTGAAGACGTTGGATATCAATGCCCTTGAGTGTAAATATAACGAAATCACAAAAATCTCTTTGTGTATTGTGTAACTGCCCTTGTATTTGGTAGTAGAATCTATGGTGGTGATTTGGACCTTTCACACCAGGCTCTTTTTTATTTTTCGCCTCATACTCTTTTGCGGTTTCAGTAGGCTTCAAGAATCTTTTGGAACGGGGACGCTTCACCTCAACAAGGCCATTTGTTCCAAGCCGTCCATCAGGGGATGCTGCTAGAAATCCGTCCTTTATATTAATGAATAAGCCGCACTTTTGCACAGTGCAGTTTTTCTGTTCCACGTACAGTTGTAAAGCATCATCCTCAATGATTCTACCATATTCTGTTGCGGGTGAAGAAAAGTCTTTGGGTACACGATACTTGAAACAAGTCTGGCACTGTACGTTGTGGTTCGACACCCACTAATGTCGTCATCCTTATAGAGCCTCATCAATTAATCATTACCTCGTCACCTCATATTGCTCTTCGTCAACAGTAAGTACAATAGGCTACCGCCATATTACAATCCAAGAATTGAAAAAAATTAAGTCGTGCAGTCCTTCATTATGTTTATTTTTTATATAATGTTACTACGTTACATTACCTCGAGACGATCGACGTCCATCGTCGATCTTCAAATATACCTGTATATAAATTAGACGCACAATCACAAAAAACACAGCGTGCCGCCTCTTTTCTTTGGATCGTCTTTTTGAAATCAGCGCAAGCTCGCGTGTTCTCTCTTCTGAGACGGTTAGAACGGTCGCACATAAAACCCGCGTTTCTCCTACCCGACCGCTTCCTTCTCTCATTATGTGTAGTTGGTTATAACTAAATAAGCTATAATAATGGTGTATTATTCATATTTAGTTTCAGTTTCAGTCACGGGAAAGGAGGTTCGCGGGCACTAGTGCCACTAGCGGGAACAATGAGGAAGAGGCAGGTGTCAAAAGGTAGTGGCTTGTGGAACCCACGGGGCTTACGTCATGGCCCCTTCAGGTATTACAAGCTCCTTGAACAAGGGCATGAATAGTGTCATTAAATAAGCTACGCTTCAGAGTAACGACACTTGGCCATATCGTGGCGTAAAATCATGGTTGCCAGTGATCTGAAGCTTTATCTAAAATCACAGGAAACTCTTTTCTGTCCTCCACAAATGTTTAAACAGTCCGCGACAGAGCAAAGCAATATTGCATCAGCTTCCTAACACCGGATAAAATGCTGAGGAAGTCGCACTTTTGAATCACGACGATCGGCAGTTGCGTTTGCTCTGCACTAGACCCGAAATGGCGGCTCCCACAACAATGTTGGGGAACGGAGTGCCGATACTCCAAGCGCAGCTCACTTAGTGGCTCTAGGCATGAAGTGAACTCGGGTGTATTCTTTTCCTTTTCGTCTTTATTGTTTATTGATTTCAATCATATCGAATAATCAACACAATATATCACACTACGCTTGTGTAATTATTTATCTTAGATTTATTAACCTGACCCAGTACTTAAACCATTTATTTGTCGATAGTAAATCTTCCAATATATTTTCTAAATGTGAAGGCAAAAATACACGGACACTGATGATGATACAAACGCCAACGCCGCCCTCGAAAATTTCTTGAACTTTAGAAATCAGCAGTTTGTCTGCCATCCGGCAGGTAGCGCAATAAAACACCCAAACAGTTTTTAATTGTTTTTAAAACTAACTAAGCTCTACACCTATCAAGAAACCAAAGCAAGATCATTGTGAAAGTCTAATACATCGCAATGTTTATCTATTCCATACAATAAATATTATTAGATGCCAATAAATCTGTTTCATGTCCATAAAAGCACATCTAAAGAACCGGCAATCATGTTTGTGTCCATCCTCAAACAAAAATTAGAGATGTTTACTGAAAACAAAAGCTGCTATTTTGTATATCAGATATTAACCCTTCTTTATGACAACATGATTACCCATCGAATAGTATAAATATAGACAAATGTGATTTTTTGTGTCTAAGAAGGATGCAATTTTGCCTGAACTTTATGAATTTTTTAGAGAAACCAAATGCGAAATTGCGAAAAAGGGCTTCGCTATGCAAAATAGCACATATTTAATTGTCTCTGCATAAGAGGTTGATCAATTGTGTTGACAACCCATACCGGTGCATTCGTACTACCAAACGATGTTAGTCTGATTTTACCATTTTCATTGGTTTTTACGCGAGTCTTACAGCAAAAGTTATACGTCAATCCTAATTAAATTTAACACACGTTTGTAGGTTTTATATATCAATAGCTATAAGAAGTTTCAGAAACAAATATGCCACAGTTGTCCAGAAAATAGCTCGTGAATATGCTTCCGTAAAGCCAATTTTCCAAGAGGTCAATTTCCGAAACTAAAAAGAAAATGAAAAAAAGGGCCACGCTGTGCAAAGAAAACACTCTTTATCTACAAACCATGAAATTTTGGAGCAAATTTCTCTAACGGTAAACTCTCCCCATTTGTACTACCAAACCATGTATGACCAAAAACACCAATATTCGCAGATCCTCCCCGATCTCGCTTTTTGCTTCAGAAATATATATCATATATCCAAATGAGGCCCATTGCCTATTCTATAAGGTGACATGAGTTAAATATTTTTAGGTAGTGACTAAGCGTCAGAATCGCGCTGCAAACAAGGGCACATATTGTCATTTTTCATGGCCGCCGTGGGACCGCAGCTTTAAGAAGAAGTCGCCGAACATCCACGAGGCGCTGCTTGCTCATCGGGATACCCCTGCAACTGAAGGGGTACTTCCTTGCGGAACTCATTATGGGAAAAAGGATACGGACAAATGCACCGGCCGTGTCCAAAGCGTTCCAGCCTCGGTGAAACAGCGAGCCCTTTCCGAAAAATAATCATGCATACATAGCCAAGCTGGAGCACATTACGACGCCCGGTATAGGGTCAAAGAACGCGACCCTATACCTCCACATACAGCTGTGCGAATTCTGTCAGGAGCAGCCACAAGTGGGACAGTGCTGCAACCAACCCAGTCTCCTAGGTCATATGCGGTGAACACAGCCACTGGCAGCACTCATCGCACTAGCAGACATCTGCAACCTTGGCAGCCTGGAATAACCGTCACAAGAGGTGGACGAAAATCAAGACCTCCAAGCCGCCTCAACCTGGTAGGTGCTGGGAGTCTTCAAAGAAAGGGGGTGTCGTGAGAGCCACAGTACGAAGAGGGCGCCACAAGCCAGGCGACAAAGAAGCCAGCGAGAGGACTGAGTGCGAGATTCTGGGACCGAGAACGCCGACACGATGGACGCACGCAGACTGACGTGCGGGCTCACTGCTCATGTAACCGATGTAACGTACCGTTAACCCGAATTAAACGCCTCGTTTACGCCAACCTCGTCCCGACAAGACCCATGTCGTTGTAAGAAATCTATCTCCAAACTCCGGTCTAAAAACATTCTTTTCTTGCGAGGCTCGTCGAATTATTAGGCGCTGGAGAAATGCAGCCTTCTGCGTTAAGTCCTTATTCTGAACTCTTTTTGTTCGCCTTCCGCCCATTAAAAGAGCATGCGGAAGGGCCTCAGAACGCACCTGGTATCGCTGCGCAAAAGCGTTCGTCCGCAACATAAAGTTCGTATGCTTTCCTAGCCGTCACCATGGCAACGAACGCCGAATGAATGGAAGCACGCACGGTACCGCCGCATGAAGCCAGCAACATCTGGCGCCATTTTACGTACATCGTCTGCTACCCTAAGCCGAACGCGGTGTGCCAGATCAACCACCTCCGCCGGTGCGCCACTGGCAAAGACGACGAAGCTGAGACACGCTGACGGTGATTGAGCAAGCAACAGCACCGCGTGACGACTGCAACGGCGGCATTTATTGGGATCAAAGGCGCGAAATAAGCACGAACAATTTTTATTTAAATCATAACACGCGATATCCAAGTTGGGGACTACATACCTTTCCTGTGAACTTTTTACAGAGACACGGGGTGCCGCATTCAGAAAACAGCTCCGTTCGCAAAATATGGGGGCCCTGAAAAGGGCCGTTTAGACCGCTACCAGAACCTATAACTAGAGCTTCGTGTTTTCGGATAAATCCGAAAAACTCCGAAAAACACCTGCCGGTAAAATGTTTGTCAATTCAGATTTATCCGATAAACTCCGAATTGTTATGTGCCCATGCCACCCCCCCCCCCACACACACACACAAAACAAAATGTTTTTTTATATAATTTGAGCAGCGCAGGATTAATGGTCCTGGGAAAATGACACCATAATTATCTTTCAAGTTGGTTCAGGGAAACAGGTCATCGTACCATTCGTGTCACGACAAAAGCCACTCTTTTGGTTTCCAGTTTGGGCCATGGGATTTGGGATTTAGAGGAAGGAGAGGGTATCTTTCTGGGGGTAACCGTGAAAGCTATGGGCCGAAGAGATTTATAAAATAGGAAAGAGGGGCAGTTGAACCTTCTCTATTACATCCTTAACCACTCCACCTCGCGCGGCCGCGGGATAGATTGATGGGATGACTACGAGCTTCCTTGTGGCTACCTCCGGCAGTTTATTGATTTTAAGGTATCGAAGTTTATCGAAGCCACACTTATGTGCGACTTTTGTCGTGGGACAAATTAGTATTGCCAAAGACACCAGCGCCAAATTCAACTGAAGAAATCTTAATTGATACAAGCGCGTTTTTTTTTTATCTGGCATACGTTTGCATCCGGTTATTATTTATTGTTTTTAATAGGAAACACTGCGAAATTAATCTCCGAATTTTGGAGAATTGGGGATTTACGAAAAATAAACTCCGATAAACACCGAATTTTTGCTAAAAAATGAACTCCGAAAAACGCCCTCCGAATTTCACGAAAAATAAACTCCGAAAACACGGAGCCCTACCTATAACTGATGTAACGAGCACTTGACAAGCGGTTGGCGCATTAGTCGTCTTTATGCACGCAAGCGGGTGACGGGCTCAGCGCAGCGGATCACTCAAAGTCACTGGGGCCGTCAGAATCCTCGTCCTCCGTACTATAGGGAAGGTCCCTATCTGCGTTGGGGCTGAAGATTTCGGTGGCCGCGGCGACGAACGACTGGAATCTATCAGTGTTTCCGCGCGACTTCTCTCCTTAAAAACATGCACGTTGCAAGGTGACCACTGAAATGGTGGCTCTCCGCGCCGTCCAGATGGAAGAGAGTTTTTGACGTGGGCCCAGGTGCCCTCCACCGTATTGGTGTGCGCACCAGTGTTCGGGTTGACAAAGTGCAGCTTGTGGTTGACGGTGAGCTGCGTGAAGCGAGCGTCATCTGCAAGCTTGCGATAGCCAGCCCAACAGTCAGTGATTATTCTGGTTCCAGGGCGGACCCACTCGGCTATTAGCCCTTGCAGTGTTTGAGCGTCAGGGGTCTCCACGGGAACAAGGAAGCAGCACCCGCTGCCACGCTCCACACCACCGAAAACCCACTGGCCAGGCCTTAAATACCCGCGATGGTACTTTCGCTGCCCTAACATACTCTCGTCTAGTTCTACAGTCACGCCTTCGCCGCCAATCATCTCTGGATGCGTAAAGACGGCATTTACCACAACCTCCCGACAAAGGCTCGTCCAATCAGTTATTGTCTTACTTGCGACATCAGTCTCCCACTGAATGACTGCGCACGGGAGGTTCTGCCACCAGAGGTAGACGATTTTCATGAGTGGGGAAGCGTCAGGTGCGATCCCTCGAAAAAGGAACCGCTCCGTACCGAGACCTCGCCCCGGCACTGAACCTTCACCGGCTTCCTCTTGAGCACCTCACGAGTCATCCACACACCGCACCTAAATGAGTAGCCATCCGCAGATCCAGCGCGGACTTGCCGCGTCATCGCAGCTTCGCACTCTGGGCACGCACGAGAACCCAGAAGCAGGCCCATGCCCTGAAGCGAATTAATTGCTTCAAGAGGGTCTTTCATGGCGTCATGAAGATGGCACAAGTTAAACGCCATGGCACTGCGACGCCCGCCTCTGGAAGAATAAAGCGCCGAGCGGGAACTGCGCGCTTCTCTGCATTTATTATTTTTATTTGATCCACCATTTTGTAGCTTATGACACCATTCTAACAAACTTATTGGTTAATCGGTCGGACCACACCATCGCGTGGCAAAACAAACGCCAATCGTATGATCAGAACGGTTGCCACGGTCGGCATCGTTACGAAGGAGAGAACAGTCGGACCCAACAAAAAAATGAAGTAACAGAGTGAATAAAAATTACAAAAAATAAGAGATCCGTTCTCGGGCGGCGTGTTCTTTGATGACAGGTGCTGCTCGCGATCTTCCTTGTTTGTTTTCCTTTTTGTTTTTTTACCCTAGAGGATGCCACAACCCTTATTTGAAGTTGATTTGTTAATTGTATAACAAACAACGCGTTGGAACGAGGGAGGGAGGGAGTCTTGGCGTCGGAATTCGAGGTAGTCTTAAAGAAAAGAGAAGTAAGAGTGCACAATATATACCGTATGCCAAAGACCATTATACTCCGCAATCGGCGAGGCCTCATGACGCTGCCGATGACCGCTAGGCTCTTTATTTTGTTTCTTTAGATTTTTTATCGCGACGACTACTCCACCGTGCCTCGGAGTTTCCAGCGGTTATAATATGTATATATAATATTTAGATGTTTACAATCAAAATTTGTGCCCTAGATTTCAAATATAAGCAATTGTTATGTAGGGTCGGAAACACTTGCATTGTATATATTTTGCTTTGATTTTGCCTGTGTACAGTCGGCCGTAAAAAAGATTGACACCAGGGAGCGATGGCCTGGCCGGCGATAAGGCGAGACGGGGCGCTTCGATAGCGTAAGCACGCTGGGGTCTCGATTGCCGGATTCGTCCACTCTTGGATGCACGGGGGACGTCGACACACCGGAGCCGTTCCCAAAGCGCGCTTTCGAAACAACACAGCGTGACTGCGCACATGTGTTCTGTTTTTGCTCGCTCGGTGAGAACAGCGCTATCCTTTTTTTATCAGTGCCTACCGTCATTTACCTTTTCTTGACGCTGAACTGGCAAGGCTGGCAGATGAGAGTAACACTGTCTACGATGCCAAGAATATTAGAATCGTTTGACCATGTTAACCCACATTCAAGCCAAAGTTATGGAAATATTTATTACAGGAGAATGTATTGTAAACGACTTTATTTACGAGGGCTCAATATTGCACAAATTTAGGAATATGCTGATCTCGGGAATACTTCACAGTAACAACCTTTTCCCGATTGGGAGTGATATGATATGTGTCACCATGGGGTGATTTATTCACGTGATAACAAATTTGCATAACTTTTCTTAAATCGCGAAATTCGCGAAATAAAGGCTGCGGGAAGATTAAGTCGTTTACACTCACATTAGAAGCACTTCGGTCACTGGGTAGAATATGCCAGAACATAAGGAAGCCACTGCTCGTGCATTTAGGAAAATAAAAGAAAGTTTGCAGCATCCGCGATCAAGAATGGAGAAGTAACCCTGAATACAGCCGTTGCTGCTGTGGGAGCGGAAATACAATCTCGATAGAGACCCGCTGGATTAGTGGCGTGAAAACGCACCACCGACCCTCACGACGTCTTGAAGGCGCCCAGGCAAAGAGTTGTATAGGTTGCCAGCAAGATCAGGAAGGGCCTGGAGCCTGCTCCATTCTTCTTGAACAACCTCCCAAAGAAGGTCCGGAGACGCTCCATGCAGCTGCCGCCGTGCGAGCCGCCTCTTCATGAGGCCCCGAATATTCTCAATGACATTGAAGTCCGCTTCCTTGGGCGGCCACGGCAGCTCCTGGATGCACAGCTCCTCCAGCAGTTCCCGCACCCGCCTTGGAGAAACAGAGCATTGCTTTCAGCGACCCAGCAGTTAACATCGGTTTTATATAACATTTTGCATCCTTTACGGGAAGAAAAGAAGACCATCCTGAATGCTATGAACAAGTTTAATTAGAATATGAGTGCATTACTGCCTAGGCTTTTATTGATTTTTTTTTTGTAAATACGCATTGAGAATGTTTTGAACAGTGCACTACCAAGGCAGTAAGCCTGTAAAACGTTACGTAATTATTTGGTTAAACGAAAGGCAAGAATCAAATAACGAAGCCGCGTGATATGTGCTGCGAATCTATCGCCGATATGTTCGCGGCATTTTGATCAGTCTTATTTCTTATTTTATTACACTCCAGCGTGTATCTTCTGCTAATTAGTGCGGTTCCGCCGTCGATGTTTTATACTACTACTATTTTTCAGAAATCTGGTTGCAGCAGAACTTTTCAATTGGTTTTGGACAAACTATAGCCCTGTGCTCCGGTCTCGGGTAAAAAACAAACATACCTGGGTGTATGGATGGGGCTCCTGTCCTGCTGAAATACGAAGCACCCATCAGGGAACGGGCCCTCCAGAATGAAGGGGAGTAGAACATTCTGCAGTATATCGGCGTATGCTTCTGCCGTCAGGGTCCCCTCTATTCTGTGCAAAGGCCCGAGCCCTTGATGCGTGATGGCACCCGATACGCTCACAGAGCGGCGTCCACTGGTGGCGACTTGCTGCGCATACTGCGGTTCATATCTGAGAAAACGAAAAGGGTGTAAATTCAGTTATTTTCAGGCAGGAGCTTCAGTATTAATCTTGAGGAGCTAGTAACGTGAAAAACTGCGAGAGAGTAAAGATTTTAGGAGCCAGAGCAAAGGTTCAGCCAGACACAAAGCCCTTCCTTTTCCAGATAATTTTAATAAGAGAAGGAAACAGCTGAACAAAGAGACCCGATTCCTAAAATAGGACATTCGCGATAAAATGTATGCAGAGCGACCTAAACGTAGTTAGGACGTTTTATTATGGGGGTGAACGACTTAAACGAAAATTATATCAATCGTATCCTTCAATTTTTGTTCAATCGGCTGCTGACACAGACTGCAAACCGAACTGGACCTGATGCATCGGTCCATAAAGAAGCGGCTGCCATCGACACGACTACCAACCTGTTGTCTTTCTGGAATCATAATTGGACTAATATAACGCAAATTTCAATATCCCTGTATACTACTTTCTGCCGTGTTTGTGATTCACCAATATTGCTTACCGGGAGCAGACAGGCCGCCAGACACGCCGCTGCTGATCCCACTTGCTACAAAATGTAGATTCGTCGGAGAATACGACAAGCTTCCAGTCTTCCACGGTCCAGGCCAGGTGGTTCGTAGCGAACTCTAGCCGGAGGCGCTTGTGGCTCTGCGTCAAAAGCGGCCTCTGACAAGCCACACGGCTACGGAGTCCGGCTGCGTGAAGGCGCTTTCTAATGGTGGAGAGGGAGACCTGCAGACCAAGTTCTTCTCGAATTTCGGCTGCAGTCATGGACGGGTCACAGCAGACAGCAGCAATGATCCATTGGTCCTCCTCCGCCGTGGTCCTTCTTGGCCGCCCTTCACGCTCCATGTCCCGTATTCGTCCCTCTTCTCTGAATGCACGAACAATGCGGGTGACAGTTCCTAGGGCACATCCTATTTCGGCGGCAATGCTCCTTCTGGTCCTACCCTCTTGCACAAGGGTCAGGATACGCACCCTAGTCGCCTCATCAACCCGCGGCATCTTTGCCTCTTCTGGTGCGTTTCTTAGGTTAACAGTCGCATTTATAGCCCACATTACCACGCAGTGCTGACTTGCAGTATTTAAAAACCTAGCCGTAACCATTGGGAGAGCGGCGATTTGATCTCACGAGTCAGGATGGCTTTCCGTCAAAAACGCTGATATATAGCTCGCCCATATCTGTGTCACAAACCACTTGTTTGTAAGGCAGTTTTTTCATTGGCTATATTTTTAGGGCTTTTGGTTAGAGCAGTGCTTCCACTTCTCAAGCACCCGCTCACTGTGCGCATTCTATCAAGGCAGTGCTATCTCAAGTGGCTTGGACGCACAGCTCATAACAAGACTCCTTTAAACCAATAATCAAAAATAGTTCTTGAAAAATTACATGTACGATTATACAATTATAAAATCTTGCGCTGCTCTTTCAACGCCATAGAATATGGCATGTTGATCTCAGCATAAATGAACAATCTGTTCTAAGAAAGCATCAGGTGACGTTTTTACGAATATCTAGACAGCTATACTTAATCAAAACCATTAATTTGTTATTATATTACGTCAGAGGTCCCGTAAAACACAAACAGTTTGACTTAATATAATAAATAAAAATAATCGCCAGATCGAACAACTTAAGCGCCTAATTATTCTGAACTGTGATCAAGTTCAGACCTTTTTTGCAGCTTTCAATAGACCGACACGCGGGCTTGACGTCACGGAGCTGCGGCGGCGCTGAGATCGCGCCGGAGCCGGGGGTGTGGGCAAAAGCGCGCACGTTTCGCATGGGCGTCATTGCATTTCAGCATGCCGCAAAGCTGTGTTGCCGTTAATTGCACCGAAAGGTACAAGAAAAGTAGCGGAGTGAGTTTCCACAAGTTCCCGGCAGACTCTGAAGGGCATAGAAGGTGGATAATATCCGTGGATCGAAAAGAATGGTCGCCTCGCGCGAACGACCGTTTGTGCGGCAAACACTTTCTTGAAGGCAAGTGCGGCTTCCATTTCAATCTCCGTCCCGAGGCTTGCTTATGTGCAGGAAAACCGTTGTCTGATCGAGACCACCGGGATTTTGTTCCCATGGTGTTCGCGCACAAAGCATCGGCCAAGCGCTCGTCGGAGGCTCGCTACGCCCGTGCTACCCAGCAGAAGGGGATCGGCGACAGAACGGCAGTGTTGTAGGCGTTACCGAAAAAAGTAACGAAATACGTTACTCGTTACTTGCAAATAAAAGGTACGCGTTACCGAGCTACGTTGCCTAAAAATAAAAGGAACCCGTTACCGCTACCGATAAAAAGTAACGCACGTTACTTCTGCGTTACTTTTTTAAATTATGATTTAACACATTTTACGGTTTTGATGATACAGGTCATATATCAAGAAACATTATGTTCATGCAGAAACTGAACATAATTACTTTATCTCTTTTTACGGTTTCACCTAAATACTCACGAGAAAAAACGCAAAGAAAAACATGGCTTGACGCCTAAAACACTGGAAAAAATTGAAGTGTAATTTCTTTAAGACTTGGGAAGTAGTAACGAGTAACGTAACTACGTTACTTGAAATAGTAACGTAAGTACGTTACCCGTTACTGTGTCGAAAACGTAACGAGTAGGTTACTACGTTACTGAAAAAAGTAACGCGTTACCGGCAACGCCGTTACTTGTAACGTGTTACCGCCAAGACTGCAGAACGGACAAAGCGTTACTGCTTGTCATGCCTTGTGGTCATGAGGGTAGGAAAAATATCATACCTTGACTTGAAGACGCTGTGTGTATTTAATCAATTAATGAATACACACACTTCCGCAGACCCACAGTCTGCTGATCCCGCCGGCAGTGCGGAAACCGACTCGAAGTAATCGTAGGCCTCGAGAGACTTGTACGCCTGCACCGTGTCGGCCGTGAACTGGCTTGGCGAAAAACTAAATAAACGACGACGTGAGCCGTCGACTTCGGTGGCAGCAACTTTACGTCGGAAGTCCAGCAGGCCTTGTTTACGGCGTACGGATCCTCGTAGGCAACGCCGTCCACGCACAGTTTGTTTCGATACCGCTGCCGTTCAGGCTCGGGCAGCGAGCTCGAATAGTCGGGCATAGCATACGACATACGTTGTCAGGAAATACGACGCACAAATAAAGATACAAGCGTCCCTACAACGTCAACAACGAGCGCACGCCATAGAACGCAATGGCGAAAACACGGAGAGCCGGGCTGCTTTTGCCCACATAGCTACCGCGCATGCGCGGCCTTCCGGCCGTGTTGGTAAACAGAGTCGCTCCGCGTGTCGGTCTATACTTTCTCTTATTGATTGTGTCGCGATTTGAAAGATTCGCGTTTTTATAAAGAAAATACTCCCGTCTTCTACGCACAAATTTGAAACAGCAAATAAAATAAATATCACTGCGAAAACTTTGTTTATTCCAACGAAAAAAAGCGTCGTCTCACGCGTGACTCGTCACCCCCAAAAGCAGGCCGCACGTAAAAAAGAAAAAAAAAGAAATTGCTACAAACGATAATTCTATTTCTCTCGAAGCAGCCCTGCGATTCAAAAGTGGGAACGTTCCGGCCACTCTAGTTACCCGTGTTAGAGCGAAATATAGCGCCGCGTGGGGAGGTTTCACCGCACCGGCCACGAATCACTTGTGTCAATCTTTTTTACGGCCGACTGTACGTGAAGTTTTAGCTCGGTTACAGACACAAACTAAACAATATTATTTCAGGCGTGTAAAGCTAGAAATAAATCTAGAATGGCGCGCCACTGGCCGTTCGATTGTGTGTCTTTTTACCTATCTTATTTTATTTATACATATATACGCATATAAACAATGAACACAACGACGAAGACGTTGAGAGGATGACAGACCGGGCGACGGCGGTGCCTCAATCTGAGCCCCGGTTCCTCGGCAGCGGCAGCTTCTACTTTGACTGGGCTACCTCCTTGGAGCCTGATGCCTCGACCCCAGTGTACCTCAGTGAGCAACAGCGCCATCGTGTTCCTGGGGCTCCTTCATGCACCGATCGAACGGCGTGCCAGATCCCCATGCCTTGCTGCTGACCCGACTTCTGTGAATCGGACTGCCATCCTCCCCAATATGCATGTATACAGGGTGATTTTTTTTAACTGCACCAAATTTTTAAATAAAGGGGGAAAAGTTTTATGAATGCGGTTTTCACTGCATATTTATATAGCTCGGCGGACATTAGATGGGAATATAACCATGACTGTAATCAAACTAATTAACCGAAATTCGTTAATTAACTTTTCAATTACTGTAATTAGGATATATGTTTATATTACGAACTTTGAGGCAGTCATATGCCAAGACTGTTCCTATTTATAGAATTCGCGTAACCAGCTTGTGTACCGAGATATTCGGCCACGAATTTTGCAATTTTATCCGGCTAATGTAGCAAAGTTCGGTTATAGTGCCCACTTTCGTGGGTTTGACGAGGTAAGTGGATAAAAAGTCGGATTAAGTACAAAATTCGGGGGCAGATATCTTGGAACACAGGCACATTACGCGAATTCTGGAATCAGGAGAAGCCATGCCCACGAGATCTTCCTCTCCCTCAGGTGTCCACAAGAACCCCGTCCCTCGAACGGTCGGGGAGAGCTCCGCTGTTCTGATTGCCGCCGGTCGCTTCAGGAGAAGCCCTGCCCATGGGATCTTCCTCTCCCTCAGGTGTCCACAAAAAACCCGTTCCTCGAATGGTCGGGGAAAGCACCGCTGGTGTGATTGCCGTCGGTCGCTTCAGGAGATGCCCTGCCCACGGGATCTTCCTTTCCCTCGGGTGTCCACAAAACCCCGGTCCCTCGAACGGTCAAGTTTTTGTGGACACCTGAGGGTGAGGAGGATCCCGTGGGCAGGGCTTCCCTGAAGCGACCGCCGGCAATCAGATCAGCGGAGCTCTCCCAAAGGGGAGCTTAACGTTTGGGAAAGGCAAGGCGACGATTATGCCCCACACTCCAATCCTATGATGGGCTGGGAAACAGTTCCAAGGTCTGCAAATTGGCTGCTGGACGATCCCTGGATTGTTTCCGAGCAGACAGCCAACGCCGTTTAACACCACTCCCGCCACCGTGACGGATAAGCACCCGGAAGGTCCGAAACACACATGGTCGCGTTCCGCCACCTCGGCGCCAGCCGCAGCTAGAGGTCAGAAGGGTTGACACGTGTGGGAGAGGAGTCCTTCAGCGGTGCTTCCCCTGAATAGACTAACGCCAGCAAGACAGACCAGGCCCCAAGCGTTCGGCTAAGCCTCGGCTAATCTGTCCCCCAAAGTGGCCCTAACGAGTGGGAAAATGGTTCGACGAGCTTCCCACGCACTCACAAACACAGGGAGATGAGAGCAAGTCATAACAACGCTGCCACAGGGTTCCCAAACACAGAGCTCGTGTCAGCTACTTACTGTTAAAAATGTCACCAGAAAGTTTGGATGCCTTCTCAAGATGGGATAGAAATCGGGAACCCAAATATTCTTCAGATAATTCAATCAGCCACTGCAGGGACTGTCAGAAACGGAAAATGCCGTGGCAGCATTAAGTTTGAGGTGCACTGTACCTTCCTTCACAACCTGTCGGAATTACTTGTCTGCCGGTGAAGCATGGTGAAAACATTTGCACATGTATAGAAGGCATGCATGTTGGTGGGCGTTAGACCAAGCTAATGTGGCCTCACTTCTTTTTTAAAAAAACTTGGGCTTTTTTTTAGATAACTGTTGTGCAGGCCAGACCTGCCTGTGCCCATCCAGACTTGAAACCCTGCCGCAGTACAGGGGCATCACATGTGATAGAGGAAACTAATTAGACATTATAAAATGCAAGACAAAGGTAGAAAAGGACAAACACCTTTGTCTCAGGTTTTAGAATGTCGAACTGTAACCAGGCCACCAGCCTTATCACGTTGTCTACAGCTAATTAGTTCAGTGTAGTTCTTTCATAAAGCGCTATATCAGAAGAAGCTGTGTGGTATCTCATTGTTCGTTCGCAATCTCTGACTTGTTCACAGGTGGCCTCCTGCGCAAGTTCGTTGGACGGGTGGAGCCCCTGTACAAGAAGGGCGCCTGCATGACGTTCAACGTCCACCAGCTCCTTCATCTGCCGAAAGCAGCCGAGCAGCTGGGGCCCCTGTGGGCACACTCCGCTTTTGTGTTTGAGGGAGGCAATGGGGAGATTGTCAAGTCGGTGACATCGGCAAAGGGTGTGCCACTCCAGATTGTCGAGAGGGTGGTCCTACTCCAGGAGTTGCAGCAACTCTTGAACCACATTCCACTTTCAAGCACCACGAGACAGACATCTGAAGACATGCTAGGCTATAAGAGAGTTGAGAAGTGCTACGACTTCAACGGGGCTTCAATGCTAGGCACTCCAAAGCCGGCGGCACGTCTAACTTTTGAAGAGCAAGCAGCACTAGACGAGGTTAGCATCCACTTGCCATGCAGTGTCATGGAGTACAAGCGCTTCATTCTCGACAAGCGTGTGTACCACAGTCAGCAGTACACAAGCACAAAGAAAAGGGATTCGAGTATGATAATCACAAAGAGCGGAGAGTACTGTAAAATTGTAACAATTTTCAAGGATCTTTCCGACTGCCCACAATGCGTGTTGTTTTGCAAGAAAGTTGTCATGATTGATGGTGATGTTAGGTTCACTGACCACATCAAAGAGTGCTTTGTTTCAAAGCAGAGAACCTTCATCGCCGTCAATATTGAAGACATTCTGAGTGGATGTCTTTTCATCAACTTTGTTCACGAGGACACCGCCTATATCTGCAACATTCCAAATTTTATTGAACGTGACTGAGTAAGCGGAGAAAGCTTGTAATCTGTGTGCTGATCACAAACTGATGCAACATTTAGCTACATTGACATGGGTGCTTATCATTTATGGGAAATTGTTTCGTAGAATTACGTTTTGTGGACAACTTTTCATGAACACACGTTTCATCGACACATGTTTTATCGACATGATTGTTTCTTCGACGCTCGTTACGCAAATTGCGTTTTGTATGGACATTTCGTCACACGTGTATTACTGGGGTGCACGTTAATCCACCCTCCCCCGGCCAGAGATCACGCGGCTTTGCAGCGACAGCATGCGGCGGCTCATTACAAACATGTTAACCCACCTGACCGACCCGTACACGGCGCCTTGTGGCGACAGTCTCATGCAGCTTATTACACAAGAATGCTAATCTAAACTGTTGATGAAACGTCGTTCGATAAACTGATTTCCACCGCACTGACATCGCTACACGTGTGACTGCTCTGTGAGAGCATAGGCTCCGAGATCACGAGGAAATTTCTCTGAAGTTTCAAATCTAGGATACTTAACAAAAATGTCAGAATGCTTTCTTGATGTCTTGTTGACTAGGCTGCTCAAAGGAGAGTGTGTTGTGAGTGGTTGTAACTCTTGGAGTTAATGTGTGTCTTGAGAAGCATGCACTCATGTTTCCATTGACAAGGCAGCTCAATCGCTTGTCTTGTATTTTCTATATTTGTTTTTGTTGTGTGAACCATTCATTCGTGGTTGTTAGATTTACTGGGATACTTCACACACGTGGCCTATGAGTGTCGTAAAGAATTGAAATCCGATGAGTAAATTTTGTAAATAAATATGTTGTACATAAATGTTTGTTGTATATATATATATATTGTATATATATGTTTAGATCCCCTCTACATATTAAACAAACCTTGTGCATTCATTTTGTTGTGTTTGCAACCCAGTATATCTTAATATTAAACTCACACATTCTCAACCTTCGTTTCTTTTGTGCATTTCTCTTTTCCAATGAGTTGTTTAATATTCTGATAAATCATTCACATAACCATAGGCGTAGACTTCGGGGGCATCGGGGCTGGTGCCCCCCCCCCCTCCCGGGCCCAGACCATGATCCTTACCGAGACGCTGTTTACGTGCCATGTAACGAGCTTCTAGTAGTGGCGTGCAGAAAAAATAATGCCCACGTTGCCTTTATTGGCAAGAAACATGGGAAATGGAATTCCAGCGTGCTTTCGTTAGCTTCAATCTCGAGTTCTGGCAAAAAGGTAATGTACAGCAGCCCCCTCCCCCCCCCCCCCCGGGAAAATGGAAAGTCTACGCCGCTGCACATAACAAATGAGCTCAATTATCTAACGTCAATTATTTGAGAATGGTAAAAGACTATAGTTTCTTTGCTTAAATTCCGGGTAGTATAAGATATGTGCGTCAATCCAGTGTATTAAAATTGAAACAATTTCTCAGCATTCAACCCACAAATGCAAGAGATAACATATGGGTTCCACTTCACATATAACAGCTGCCTCGTGGAACGGGTGAGGAGCAAACGATGAAGTTCACAAAAACGAGTTCGCCCCATTTCCATTCATTCACGGGCCAGCACGACGTGTTTGCAGCGTCTGAAAGCAGACGAATCGCGCGCCATATGCGCACGCTCGCGAACATTGGAATTGGCACCGGCCAGAAGCTCGGCTTGCGCCCGAGCTAAAAAACCACTCGGCGCGAGCTCATAGTTTGACTGCTGCAACGGGGCGCGTCCTCTCGCAATGTTCGATGTTTCTGTAGCCACGTGTACGCGCGCTGCCTTCGCTGCGTCTTGAGTTGAGGTGACTTGGTGGGCCTGGTGGCATCGCTACCAAGATGAGTACTATCGCCCTTCGTCTTGTGCGTACAGATACTGATCTTCAACGCTTCCTTCGCCGAGCCTGTGGCTGTGTCTGGCTTTCGCCCGGCACGTGCGTTGTATGCTCCATCTGATTGCTCGTGGGATGACGGTGCTATCAACTCCCCTGGCCTGTCTTTCGGCGTTTCCAACTGTGCCTTCGGCCAGTTTACAAGCCAAGCGGCGTCGACAGCAACGGACTCGCCTATAAACGAGGAAGCATCGACCGCGCCGGACTGTGGGCCTGGTGGCATCGCTACCAAGATGAGTACTCACTCGTCCTTCGCCTTGTTCCGTACAGGTGCTTAATTCCTGCTGCCTGTATACGAAAAAGAGTAGTAATAGGTGTTTGCTCTTGCTTCCAGGCCCCCAGTGTTGTCTTGTCATTGTGTCTGAGTGTACTGCCGTGGTACGGCAATTGTTGCTCCTCTGTGGAGATATAGAGGTAAATCCCGGCCCTGTCACCACAGAAGCTATGATGGCGTTGCTGACTAAACTTGACGCCGGCCAAACAACTGTACTCGACAAGCTGAAAGCAATCAAAACAAACTTACACTCACTGACCAGACAGTCAACGCTCTGTCTGACAGAATGACGCGAATAGAGCAGGAGTTTTCTAACGACCCTTACGGATAGTTTAGCGACTCTGGCTGAACGCGTAGATGACTCGGAAGATAGATCGCGGCGCTCGAATCTTCTTTTTTTTTTTTGGCCTCGCTGACTCTGATAGGGAAACTTGGGCACAGTCGGAACAGAAAGTATTAAACCTTTGTTCACAACATCTTGATATCAACATCATGCAAGACGGCATCGACCGTGCCCACCGACTAGGTCAATATCGTCCCGATCAGAACCGCCCGATAACTGTAAAATTTGCTCTTCATAAAACCAAAGAACGAATTTTTTCTCAAGGTAAAAAGTTCAAGTACACTAGCTTCGCTGTAAGTGAAGATTTCTCACCTTCGGTTCAGCTTGCTAGGAGGCATTTGTTAACTTTCGCGCGTAACCAAGCTATGCCCTTTTTCTTACGTTTCAAAACGCTCCTCATTGGACAAAAACGGTACTTTATTGATGACGCGTCAAGCACCGTAAAAAAGTGCCCTTCTTAACTAACTCGATCGTGTCGCCGCGGTCATCAACCCACACCCCCAAAGCCACTGTCCTTTATTTACGCATATATAAGAAGCGTGATTTCTAAACAAGACGAGATATGTAGCCTAATTGATTCCACCGATTGTGACATTATTGCGCTTACTGAAACATGGCTGTCATCATCAGTAACTGATACAGAAATTTTTAAGGGCACTTCTGGGTTCAATATATTCCGCAAAGATAGGTAAAGAGGCCGGGGAGTGGGGGTCTTGGTTGCGATAAAGGATAGTTTTGTGTTGTTGTTGTATGTTGTTGTTGTTGAAAACTTTTACTGGACATAACAGGAAACATTAGGAAGGGAAGGGGGAGTTAAAGGGATAGAGAGTGGGTGTATGCCCTCATTCCAGGGCTCCAATTGCGGCTTGGGCATGCAGCGCGCGGGTCACCAGCAGCTTTTGCACATCGATGACGTCACTCTGCAGCCCCGCTTCCCACTCTTGAGTAGAAGGCTCCACCAGTGGAGCCAGTCCAGGGATCTTCTTACACTTCCAAGTAACGTGATGCACGTCCGCCCAGGGGTCACCACAGAAGGGGCAGGCTCCCGTAGTGTACCGGTCGGGGTACCACTGGTGCAACTTGGCGGGGGTCACAAGAGTGCCCGTCTGGAGCCTTCTCCAGGTCCATTCTTCTTCCTTCCCAAGCCCCCCGCACGGGCTCGGGAATACGCGCCTGTCGAGTTTCTTCGTTTTGAGTGCCTCGTTAAACGAGAGGTCCGCGTCCACTTGACCACCCGACTGGGACGAGTCCCGGAGAATACAGCCTCGGGCCGCAGCATTTGCTGCCTCATTTCCAGTGTTGCCCGTGTGGCCAGGGGACCAGATCAGATGCACCCCCTGCACTTCCGTCTTACTAAGGATTCTATCAGCGACGGCGCACACCATCCCGCGAGCGAAATTTCCACATGCTTTCTGGGAGTCAGAGATGACAGTCGCCCTGGGGTTGCAAACGACCGCCAACGCAATCGCCGCTTCCTCAGCCTGCCCAGCAGACTCTACTCTGACCGAAGCTAATCTTAATACCCGACCCTGGGCGTTAGCCACTGCGATTGTGGCGACTCCGTTTACTGGGCCGCCACAGTCAACATATAGCGTTCCCTCTTTGTGGTCCCATGTCTTAGACAGGGCCTCAGATCTAGCCTTTCTTCTGCCGTCGTCCTTTCCTGGTTGCATATTCCTCGGGATACGACTCACCACTATTTTCTTCCGTATTTCTGCTGACAGCTCATGGTCGGGGACAGTACCCGTACGCGTTCCTCCCGGAACCGCCATCCCGAGTTTGTCCATGAGCCACGCCCCGTTTTTCGTGGACGCCAACCTCTTTAGCTGAGCCACGAGGTGTGCTTCGTGAAGCTCATCTATCGTGTTGTGGACCCCTAACTTTAGTAATTTGTCGGTCGCTGTCCTCTCGGGAAGCCCTAGCGCACTTTTGTATGCTCTTCTTATCAAAACATCAATTTTTTGCCGTTCCGCTTTACTCAAGACCAAGTACGGTGTGGCGTAAGTGATTCTGGAGATAATAAAGGCCTGAACGAGTTGCATTGCTTCTTTCTCTTTTATGCCCCTCCTACGATTTCTTATCCTCCGAAGCATGCCACAGACCTGGGTGGTCATGGTGTCAAGTTTATCGATAGTCGACTTGTTGCCCCTGCCCTGTCGAATGAGCTGGCCGAGGATACGAATCTCCGTGGGCTTAGAGACCCGTTTCCCGCTCACCCAAACCTCGATCTGTTCCGACACACTTTCATAAGGGTTCCTCAAGACAAGTAATTCGGACTTTTCCGGTGCACACTTTAGACCGCACTCCTCAGCGTAGTCTTCTACAATTCTGGCAGCCGCCTGTAGTCTTTCTTCTATCTCCGCGTCGTTCCCCTCCCGACACCACAGGGTGATGTCGTCGGCGTAGATGGCGTGCTCCACACCGGGAACCGCCCCCAGCGCCTCCGGCAAACCCCGCAGAGCCAGATTGAAAAGAAGCGGAGATAGAACAGCCCCTTGAGGCGTTCCCTTTGAGCCCAACTCGAAGCTATTGGATTTCATGCTCCCTAAGGTTAAAGTAGCCTTCCTGTCCGTTAAGAAACTTCGTACGTATTCGAACGTTCTCTGCCCGCAGTGTATCTCGTTCAGGCCTTTGAGTACGCTGGCATGCGAAACGTTATCAAAAGCCCCCTTTAAATCAAGAGCGAGAATACACCGTGTTTGTCCCCTGGAAGGGTTCTCCAAAAGATCTTTGTATATCCACAGGAGGATGTCCTGTGTTGAGGTATGAGGTCTAAACCCAAATTGAGTATGGGGCATGAGATTTTCCTTCTCCAAGTACCTCATGAGCCTAGTGTTTAGTACCCTCTCAAAAGCTTTACCCACGCATGAGGTAAGCGATATAGGTCTAAGATTTTCTAGATTTAAGTTCTTCTTGGGCTTGGGAATAAAGCGAATGTCGGCGGTTTTCCAGCAAGCTGGCGTCACCCCCTAGCCCAGTAGTGCTCGTTAAAATGATTAACTAGCTTGCTGAGTTCGCCTTCTTCCAAGTTATAAAGGAGTTTTGCCGTGATGGTGTCCGGCCCCGGCGCGGTGCCCTTTCTCATGGCCCCGAGCTCGTACTCGAATTCTGCCACCGATACCGGCCTATCTAGTTCGGAGTTTTCGCGTCCTAGATATTCTAGAGTTTCCTCCGCGCGTTCAAGGCACAAATATCTGCGCGCGAGTTGGTCCATGATTTGCTCTGTATCGCCGGGTAACTCGTAGATGAGTTCAGCTATTCGACTGTCCGTTACCGACTTAGTCTTAGTTGGATCTATCAGTGCCCTAAGGAGACGCCACGACCGAGCCGTACCGAGGCTACCGCGTATGGAGTCACAAATCCCATACCAGTTGTTCCTAGCGAGATCGACCGCATGGTCCTCCGCGACCTTAGTTAGTTCTTGGATCTTAGTTCGAATCTTCTTGTTATGTCGCTGACGTTTCCACCTCTTGGTCAGACCACGCCGGGCGTCCCAGAGGTGGAGGAGTCTTGTATCCACAGCCGGGGTCTTCTCCGAAAGTTCAACCTCCGTGACAAAAGGGCGCAGGCTGGTGGTCACGTCCGCAGCCCATTCCTCAATGTCCGCCAGGTGCACTTTCGTCTTTTCTCTTTTCTTCCTCCATTTGTCCCAGTCCGTGATCTTTGCGGTTCCAGTTCTTCTCTTGTATCCTGCCTCCCTTAGGGTCGTTTCAAGGATGCAGTGGTCGCTTCCAAGTTGTTCTGCCAGGTTCTTCCAGTCGGCGCTCCCCACGTTCTTCACCAGCGTGAGGTCCGGGCACGTATCTCTGCACGTGCTAGTCCCCGTCCTGGTAGGCTGGTCAGGTTCCGTGAGGAGCGTGAGGCGTTCCTGGTTGATTCCTTCGAAAAGTTTGCGCCCTTTCGGCGTGACGTATTTGTAACCCCATCCCGGGTGCGGGGCATTAAAGTCCCCCGCGATGACGAGAGGTTCCTTGCCGGCCGCCCTCACCGCGTTTCGCAGGAGAGTTCTGTAGTCAACCTTGTGAAGCTTGGGGTTCCCGTACAGATTCACTATGTGGATACCCCGGTCCCCCTTCTTCATCGGGACGATCACCACGTACCCACACTCCACTCCGCCCCCGTCCAGGTCCCTCTCCGTGGCCGCGAAGGTCCTATGAACGAGGGTCGTGAAGTATCGGGTTCCGCCGACCGTCCGGTAGTCCTTAATCTTTACGGGCTTCTTTCCAGGTTCCTGTAGAAGTATTACCGCAGGGGGCTCGGTTTCAAGCGACAGCCGAAGGCTGAGACTGGCCTGCTTCCGACCCATCCCCCTGCAGTTCCATTGCCATATTTTCAGATATGATTCTTTTAGGCGATGCATGGTTATTGCTGTCTTCTATTGATACCACTTCCCGTCGTTCATCAGTCGACGATCTTCTCTTCGCCCCTAGCTCCTGGAGCAGGGAACTTCTTCTTCGTTCCAAGAATGTCGATTTTTTCCCGCTTGTTCCAAGTTGCTTGAGCATGGACTCCCGGTTTCGCTCCAACGCTATCACTTTGTTGGAAAGCTCCGTGATTTTTTCCATAAAAATCTGCGTGGCAGACTGCACCGCCTGTTTCACCGCAGCCTCCACGATTTCTCGAAATTGGTCTGCACTGATCCCGGATGTCCCAGAGCACATGCTCTTCATTTCCACATCTTCCACTCCTTTACTCGGGGTATCCTGCCTAAGGACTTGTGTATGCTGGCTATTCCCGCTTGACCTCGGTGGCGGGTTTTCCTTGGTCGCAGTGAGATTGTTATCATTTTTCTGCAGCTTGGGCCATTTCTCCTGGTCCCCCATGTCCAAGTTCTTCCCGTCCCGCGACATAGATCTCTGATTCCAATTTTGCTTCTTCCCACTTTTACGGCTTTTCCTCTTCCTTTTCTTTTCGGCAAGAGGCGCCGGGCGTGACGAATTTCTCTTGCAGCTTGCTGATCTGCTGCGAGAGCGAGCACGCGGCCTGGAGCCACTCCGCTCCTTCGACCACCAGCGCACCTGCTGTTCTCCGTTGCGGTGCCTCGAACGGCTCCGTCCGGTTCTCTCAGTTTGTCTCTTCTCCTTGAAAAACTTCTCAGGGCAGTGACTGTCGTATGTTTTGTGCGCCCCTCCGCACAGTGCGCACTTCGGGACACACGGGTGTCCCTCCATCGCTTGCGCGGCCCCGCACATCGCACACGCGTAACCCGTCGGTTTGCTGCACACATCCGTCCGGTGGCCGGCCTCTCCGCAGTTTAGACAGGCTGCCTTTGTCTTTTTGTATAGAAAGCAGGGCGTTTCCAGCCAGTTGAACATGACCGTGAACGGAACTTTGGTCCCGGCGAAAGTGACGAGCGCCGATTTGGACCTTCCCAGCCTCCTAGCGTCGAGTATTTCGTGTCCTGGGGCCTTGGTTTTCTCTCTGATCTGTGCGTTGGACAGCTCCAGCCGGACCCCATGAATGACGCCACGGCATGCCTCATCCCTCGGGGAGACGTGGTAGGCCTCAACGTCGAGTTGTCCGGACGGGAATATCAAACTTCTAAGCTTCGCTAACGCTTCGGCTTCGTCCCATATGTCCGTGCATATCATAATGGTGTTTTGCTCTTCGAGCAACCGGACGACTGAATTCTCCGAAAGACCCCTCGGGAGCGAGTTCTGCACCGCTTCGCCGATCTGGTCCCGGCAGCTTTTCAAGTCGACCGCCGTCTTGCGTGGCTTCACAATGATCTTGTGCTTGAATTCTCTGAGGCTGGGAAGCCGAAACGGTTTCTTTGTCTCATTCTTCTTGACCTCCGTTGCTCCACCGGTAGGCCCTCGGTCTTCCTTCCGCTGGTCATGGACTTCTTTCTTCTGGGACTTCTTTCTATGCAGAACTTGCACCCAGCTATTGCCGGGTAGCGTGCCTACTTGATCCTCCGAGTCGATTTTCTGAATTCCATCCGTATAAAGGGACCGCGCCGCTGGATTTATGAAGTCAAAAGCCACCTTGTCCGGGTCGTATCCGGTCCTGGGGCTGAGCACGAGAGCTTCCGTCGATATATCTTCCATCTTGCGTTCTCCACAGCCGCCGCGGCGGTCCCACGTGGTGACGCTGAGCCGGCTAGGGCCAGTAGGGCGGCCGCACCGTGCGAACTCGGCTCATCGCCCTAGTCGAGCAAGGCCCAACGAGGCTTAGCGAGGTTCCTCATGGGTTCAAAACAAAAATGCCTCTAAAATCAAAATATTCCGCTCACCAGCTTGAGGAAGGTATCCACGTAAAATGGATCACTAACACTGTCTATCCAAGACTTCTTCTCGCACGGAAACCAAGAGTTTCAGCACGAAACATCGATTTTTCGAGGAGCCTTAATGAGCATACGTCCGCTCGCCGCAAC
>JAZHYW010005603.1:0-18737 GCA_037355805.1 Ixodes ricinus
TCCTCCAGCTACGCCTAGGTCTGGGTGTCTTGTTGGCGTCTCACGTGCAATGAGAAGCCTGGCGTTGATCTTCGGCACGTGGAGAGTGCTGTTGGTGGAGTGCATGTGACCAGCCAGCGATCTGAATTGCCCTTTCGTTGCCGTCGATCCCACAGTGAGATGGCGAAACCACTGAATGCTATAGTCCAGCCTTCTTTTCTAAGGATCGACTTTGAAAGCGATGATGCAAGCGATCGGAGGTGCGTCTTCCAGATTGCTGAGAATTTGTAGTGCCGCTCTGGAATCTGTGAGCGAAGCCGCCCTTTCTGGGCTCTGAAGGTCGTGAGGGTATCGAGAGCAAGTTCTAGTGCTTTTAATTCTGCGATGGTGGATGATGTGTGGAAGTTGATGCGACCGGACTTGATAATGGCGAGTTCAGGAATAATTACAGCAGCAGTTGAGGCTTTCTTCTTTTGGACGACAGACTGAGCCATCGGTGAAACTTTTATCCAACCATCGAAAAGGCTGTCGACGTGTTCTTCCGCAAGACTACGGGAAACCACATCCGAGACTAAATTCTTGCCGCGTAGTTGGGGAATTTCTTCCGATATATTGAGATGCGACAGTCAGTATGAGGGGTGGAGGAGGAGGGTGTCATCTAGTGTACCGACCGACTCTCAAAACTGTGCATAGACTTTTCCTAGGCGGGAATTGGGACGTCTATCGAAGCGTTGTAAGAGGTGGAGCGTAGACCTTGTGAGGGTCTGCCGGGCTAGATGTCGTTGTGCCTGACGGAACGCTAGATTGGCCATTGTGTTTTGTCTAGCTTCGACCAAAGTTTAGGGTCGAGCTTGGGTGACGGGGAAGTACTCGAGGCAGATTCTGGCGGGGCTTTTCTTTGAAGGACTTCTTATCTCCGTACCTTGAGCGTCCTGCACGAGCACTTCAGTGGGGAGCGCAGAGAGCAACCTAGATTAAGTACCAGACCCCCACATTCATGCAGGAGTCTTGCGGATTATGAGGTTCCTCACGTTCGTCCTCGGATCCTGCGAAGTACGTTAAGGTGCAGGCGCACTGAGATGCTGTTTGGCTTTCCACGGCTGGACGCTGCAGAGGCAGTACAATACAACGTCTGTCTCAGGTGCATGCGGTATGCGCAATTCTGTTATAGAGCACCGCGCTGGCAGAGTACGTGAAAGAGCTGGCCTTAAAGCCGTGATGGCAGCAAGTACCGCGGTTTAGATGGCGCATTACTGTAACCCAGTTTAGTGGTCTTCCTTCGTGAAAATGTCCGTCAAGAGTCAGCTGTAAGCGACGTGCTGCGCAGTTATACGCATGGCCGTTGGTGACGTGGCCCAAAGGGCCACATCATCCGCGTAGCATTTGAATTCTTGAGATCATCAGGGGCGAGTTCGTGATGCCACGTCATAACGTTGAAGAGAAGTGGCCAGTACGCCTCCTTGAGGAACCCTTGAGTGATGTGGTTCATCAAAGCAGGACTGCTTCCGACAGAACTCGGTATCCGTCAGGTGAGTGAATACCGACAACGCCAGCACGACCTGTGTGACAACACCAAAGCGGTTCCAGCTGCTGACGACAGCAGCGAGGAATCGCATCAAAATGGCTTGCAATATCAAGGAAAATTACGCATAACCGTGATTACTTGTTTGGCTTCTCCACCGAGATCGATCCTCACAGCATTCGCCGTGCAACGCCTGACGGCGGAAACCAGAGAGTTGTTCAGGGATCGCGCCAATTGTTTCTAGTTCGCCCATCCTAAGTATCATGCGTTCAGAACTCTTCTGAAGCGTAGAGCGTGAGGAAATCAACGGCATACAAATTTTCTACCGGTCATTTGTCAGGGATTTGCAGAACTTCGTAGTAGTTGAATAAGCATCCGCAGCCGCCGTGCTCCAGACTGGAGTTTAGCTCCTCCGCCAGTTGTGTAGCATGATGGGGTCTATGTTACGAAGCCTGATACGTTATCCCGTCCGCCTGGCAGAGTGCTTTACGACGCGGCGGATATCTTCGCGCGTGCTGGAAGTTCTTGCCGTGAAGTCGAAGTCTATGTTGGCAGGTTGATGGTAAGGGGGATCACGCCCAGATATTTGACGAAGGTTCAAATGTATACTTGACGGAATTGATCGGGCCAAAAGTTTCGGCAGTTCGCAAAGCAATGTATTAATATTTTCTGCGATATAGCAACGCCGAGATTCAGGCCGAGTGAACTACCTCTGATGAGAGCACGCCACATCCCGCCTGTCTTGCGCGCCACCGAGCACCAAGATGCACATTTTTGCCACTGCTTCGCCGAAGTCGGTTTTATGGCGGCGGAACGCTGCGTTTGATTTCCTCCTATAAAGTGCTGAATATCCTCCATTCTTCTTGTACGTAGAGAACGATTATTGCTGCCGGCGGCTCCCCAGCGCAGGTAGCGGAGGTCAGATTCGGGCGGGAGTGACCGACCTGGACCAGCCTTCGTAGTCGTTTTTTCAGGGCTTCAGAAATAGCCGTTGCGGCGACGCGTTTCCTGAGAGAAGGTCTGGAGGTGCGTTATTGGTCCCAATTGACGACTCTGGCAGGTCCCACAGGGTAGCGCTTGGTAAAGCTTGGGGAGGAGATAATGAATGAATATGATCACCACCAGCCGTCATGTTGAGCGGCTATCGTGCGCTGAGTTGTGTAGCGGGTTGAGGTCCAGGACACTGCTGGAGCACCCCGCTGCCAAATGCTGCGGTTCCATCACCAGTGGAAATGCCCAGCGTGTCCATTGTGTCTCCAAGAGCAGATCCGCGCGTCGTTGTTTGCTTATCTCCCTGAATGCATTATGGCGTTAATGCCCCAGAAGAGCACGTTTGCCGAGCAGCGCGCGATCTTCTGCATCGTAGGCCTTCGGTTCCCGGCGGACGTGCGCGCAGAAACTATGCGGTGGGTCAGCCCCACACGCGGTTATGCCAGAACTCAGCAGCATCGTCACAAAAGTTCGTCAAATCAATTTACGTTGATCCAGTTCTTTTCGGACAAAGACGATACGTTTAGCACTGCCCGGTTTTCAGTAACTGGCAGTAGGCCCCGATAAACGACGTATGGAGAAAGTCTGAATTTGCCGCTTCATAATGAGTTTTTGAAGGTGCCAGACGTCGTATCGGTTAGTCTTTAGATGTATATGCGATCTGAGGAGGCGCTGTTGTATGCCGTTAGTATCCATTGAAGCACTGCTGGCGTACATTTCGGTGTGTCTCTTTGGGTGATGTTGATGTGGGTGACATGCCAGTCTGAAAGTGGAGTGCTGTGCCTGAATGAAACCGCATGATGTGGTGCCCTTACCGAGGCATCAATGCCATCAAGATATGCACGCCATTTCTGCTGGTTATTCTGAATAATTTGTCCAGTTCAAAGGCAGGTTTCTCCTAAGCTTCGTAATCTTCAGTTATCAGCCGTTGATGTTCATTATTGTTGACTCCCACGGAGTGTCTGATTTCATGATGCCCAGCGTCGACTTCTCAAGCCCGTCGGAATGGGTGATTGGACAGGGGCATGGTGATTTAGGATGACACAGAATTTATTTAGAGGTCGAAGTCTTTTCGCATCCCTCATCAGACAGACAGGATGTCAGGGAAAGGACCCCAATCAATCCTTGATGGAACTTTCTTTTTTATGAGCCCATTGAAGATTTTTTTGTCGTCCGAAATCACTACCTTCAAGGCAAAGTGTCAAGCCTACGGTAAAGTAATTTCAGGATCAGAAACTCCCACCTCCAACTTCAAGCTTCATCTCATTTGGCGTCTCAAACAAATTTTAAAAATGTATTGCAGCATCAGTATTTCTGCATTTGTATTTCTGTCCTCCCTAAAATGTATTCCTGTATTTGTATTTCAAAATACTTTTTGCTTTATTTAAAATGTATTTCCGATACGTATCGCGATACACTTCAACAGATATACTTCAGTATCAGTATTTTAGCTACTATTTTAATGTAGCCCAGTATTTGTATTTCCAAATACGTTTTTGAGTATTTCTGCCCAACCTTGAGACCCTGCAGGGCTACCCTGCCGCTTCAGGTTTGCTATACTTCGTTTCACCTTCCGTCCAGACGCATCCGATGCTACGAGATTATATGACGAATCAGAGAGCGTGAAAATGGCACCATCATGGTGTTCGAAATGTTTCTGTCTGTGTTTTTCATTGCTGAACCAATCCTAAACAGAACAAGCCTAGTGATTTGCACTTTTGACGCTGCTTGATTGGTCCCGTTCCTCGTAGCATCCGCTGCGTCTGGACGAAGAAAGTATAGCTTCAGAGCTAACTGGAGATATCAGTGCCCGCGTTCGCGAAGACCGTCGCCCGGCCAACACCGGCACCAAAGCTCTGGAGCGCCACCACTGGGTTGCTGGACTCCCTGCACTCTAAGAAAAAATGGACGAAAAAGCTAGCAACGGCGAATTTTCCTCCCATCTACTGACGCGCCCCCAAGTGGACACGAGAAGAAGGAAGGAACGAGACGTTTTTCTCCTTCTCCAGGCAGACGGGAGAAAGCTTTCGCCCTCCCGGCTCATCTTCTTTCGCTTTCGTTTTTCGAGCACGTCGCACACGTTGTTTAAGAAAAGTTGTTGAGTTGATTGAGCTTCAGAGGCAGCGAAGGCCGCCTGTAATTCCGTCTCTCAGTCCAAACGTGCAGAACATTTCGGTTGCATTAACTTTTTTAACACTGACTTTATCAAACGAGCAAACGAAGCCGCTAGAAACAGCGAAGTTCCGGAGCAGTGCTAGCAGCGCTATGTACACTGGGATAAGATGGCAATCTCCGGATTGCGCAACCCACGCGGAACCAAGCGGACCGCGCGGAACGATGTGTCCACAGCACGGTCCACAGTGGATATGTCGACGTTGACGACGTTATAGAAATCATGGGAAACTGCGTCCACGACAGGCAGGTTTTACTGCCGGGTGTGGGGGTGCCTTCTGTGCTGAGTTCGGTTCTGTTTTCCAATGCCGAGTGCCAACCGGCAGTCAACGTGGTTCTATATTTCTGCGTGTCAGCAACATAGCAGCAACATCGCGAGAGCACTGTTGTGCGTTTTGAACATAACACTGGAATTATCGCCGATGTGACCGTGTGTTCGCGTATCAGTGGGGTAACAACAAGATGAGCTGTCGGGCATTGATTCCGCTGGTTGGGTTGTGATCGGAGGGGGCGTGTGTCGCAGGTTGACATTCCGCTTTACAATAAAAAGTTTAAGACCACTTGACACTTGAGGGATTAGGTGCAATCGATCGACGTGCGGATAGTCATGTTGGAACGGTGCTCTGAACCGTAGCTCCTATCGTACAGTGGCCAATGTGACTGTCGGTTGTCTCCTCCCCAGGAGCGATTACGCTGTGGGGAAAGGACTGAACAGTATGAAATTTTGACGGAAAGTACGTATATTTATAGTTTGGAATTTTAATATTAAAGAGGAATAATAGGTAAAATGAAAAAAAAAGCTATATTTTATGTTGCTGTTTAAATATACTACGGTTCCAGGATAAACTGCCCTCCAACTGGCGCGCTGGGATGAGCGCTAGAAGTTTTCTAGCTCGCCACGGCGTAGCTCCGTACACTTAACACCTGCCGCAAGCCGCGGCTTTGACTGCATTCAAGATGATCGAAAAGCGATTCCTCTGCCCGTGAAGCATCACTTCTAGCTGAGTGAATATCCGCTGTACAGAGATTAATTCAAAACGACAATTACAGCCTCACACAAACATCAGAAATAGAAAAACAAGCACTACAATAGAAATACTGACAACCACGTGCCATGCGATGAAGTAAACACATGGCTTGAAAACCGCATTGGAGCGGCTTGATTTATTGGCTTTCAAATAATTACGGAATGAGCGTTTGTCGTGGAGAAGGGGAACAAGAAGGTCAAAGGACAAACACAAATCTCCAAACACAGCTAGGTGACATGGTGCGCGACCGAAAAATCCCGCCTCGTCCTGATATCGAACCCGAGACCTCTCCATTTTGAGTGGAGCGCTCTTCCAACTGAGCTAACCAGGGGTTAGACGTCAGTAAGAGCAAACGGGTTTTATCAGGTGCGACTAGTCTACCACCAACAAGGGTGAAGCTTGCAATTTAAGGATATGATTATAATTTTTTAGTTTTACGGATTATTATTTTGACACAATGCGATGCCTGAACAAACTGAAAAGAAGTTATTGTTGATGTATGAAGTAAGCAATGTTCATCAGGCACGAAATGAGCTTTTATGTAACTAGTAACTAGTGGGTAGTAACTAGTAACTCTAACTAGTGGGTATTTCTGAGCGCTATATGGGTGTCAACAACTTAGTATAAAAAAGCCCATAAACAAAATGCAATGCAACTTTCACAAAAGCGTCTTTAGATGGTTCCATTTTATAATTGAAAACGAGCGTGTTGGTAAATATGTATACGGATCCACGAAAGGATAAAACAGAGGACAGGGACGCAAACAGAACTTCTTTCAAAAGTGCTTCTGTTTCCATCCCGTCCTCTATGTTTTATTTATCCTTTGATGTAGTCGTTCAATTTCATAAATGCGGGTTCCTGAAAAAAGAAAAGAAAAACATTAAGGCATCTTTTTTATATATCAAAAGTTTTAGCAGAGTATTGCTGCGTCAATAAGGCAGTTTGTTTGTGTAGGTTTTATTTTTACTTGCGTTTTTTTTTCGAAAGCTACTCACACATAAAATCTGAGTATGACAAATGCAGCACTTAAAACACCATTGTAAAACTTTTATTGCGCTCCGTTAATTGGTGTTTCTTATTTATTTTTTATATAGGAATTGAGCTGCGCCAGATTAGCGCTCAGGAATATCCTGCGCAAAGAACAAAATTGTTTTTATTGCTACAATTCCTGCTAAATGAAACAGCCTCGCGAGACACGTGATATACCTATCCGACTAAGAGTTATTCGTAAAATGCATAACCTATTCCGAAAAAAGAAAATATGTTTTTAAAATTGTTTTTCAAATGTGTTTCATACCTGAAATCTTCTAGCATCACTTGACATCAGGTCGCGTAACGTCAAATTTTCCGCTAATTTAGCAGCGTGAAATCTGAATTGGCGTCTAGGATGTGGCGTTGATTTTGCCCCTAAATACAGAGGATAACATATATTGCCGTATAGGCCCCTTGACACCGAGTCTGACGTCAATTTTCCCGCTAAATTTTGCTGTTAAACTGAATTCGCGCGTAAGTCACGGCACGTTTATTTTCCCGCTGGAACATTCACGTCACGAGATCTCTTATCACTTGACACACACACACACACACACACACACACACACACACACACACACACACACACACACACACACACACACACACACACACACACACACACACACACACACACACACACACACACACACACACACACACACACACACACACACACACACACACGCACGCACACACGCACACACACACACACGCACACACGTATACATATATATATATATATATATAACTGAGAGAAAAGCAAAACCCTTGATGGAAACAGCAACAACAGGTGGTCCTCTCAGTTATACCCACGCTGCCCCCGCCACATGCCGTTGTATATATATATATATATATATATATATATATATATATATATATAATTGGTGTATAGATCTGTAACGTCCCATAATGCAACACTGCGTGCGTTGCATCATGAGACGTAACAGGGCACGGCTTCATAAGATACAGCTTCACGAAATCCGGAGCAACTCGCCAAGAAGCGTTTCAGTTAAAAAAAGAAAGAAGAAAGTTTGACATTTTTTTTGCGTGGCGATTTTGAGAATAGATAAGAAATTGCTGCTTTTCGTCGTACCCTCCGTCATTTCTAGCGTTAAACTTATTTTCGAGACCACGTGCGCTCGCACCATGGCCACAGGTCCCATAATAAAGTAATTGCAATACCCACGGGACAGTGTGAGCATACGCAAGGAAGGTAATACCCCGCGTAAATAAAGCCCTTGAAAAAAACAAAAAAACGCTCTAATATGAGCTCTTTTTGCAGAGAGTGTCGCAACTTTTTTGGTGGGAAGCCACTATATACTTTGTTGTTTATCTCCGACCGCAGTCGACGCTACGATTTGACTCCGCCAATCAAGAGGCACGAAAAGTGCATCGTCACGGCGCACATTGTTTTGCGCGTTTGCTGTCTGCAGCGAAACCAATCATGCACATAGGAAACCGCAGGATTATAGGAAAGGACGGGGGCATTCACTGTGCTTCATTGCTTTAAACGAAAATAGCAAACGAGTATATAAAAGCAAAAATAAAGAACACAAAAAAACAACGAGCGCGTGACGATGCACTTTTGTTCTGTGCTTGTCTTCATGGGACGCTAGCTCCGGCTGCAGTCGGACTTGACGTGAAACGGAGCATAGCCATTTTGCGATGTGGTTAAGTTACAGCCAACCTGGAGCCCTAAACTCGTCAAACACAAAGATGGGGGCGAAAGTTTGCGGAGCGTGCCGATTGGACGCTGTCGCGACAATAAGCGCCAAGTCATTGTCGCTGATAGTCCAATCGTGCGCGTCCGTCAACTTCGGCCTCAACTTTGTGTTTGACGAGTTTAGAGCCCCAGCTTTCTGCAGCATTCGTGCGTGGCGAGTTCCGTCTTTACTTTTGACAAGAACCACTTTCTTGTGTCACTTTAAGTTCGATCACAGCCGGAGCTAGGATCCCACGGAGCCAACGAAGCAGACGTGAAAAAGAGCAGCTTGGCTTTGTGTGTTCGCTGTCACCGGCTGAACCGATCACGCAAAGAGCAAAAACCTAAAAGGCGCAGGATAGCGCCGCATTCTCTGTGCGTGATTGGGTTTAGTGAGTGATATGGCAAACGCACAAGGGCATAGCCTCCTATATACTGACAAAGCCTGGCAGATCGCCACGAGAAGCGGCAGCCGAAATAGAAAAGGTGGAGCGGCAGACAACGGGTGAGAGGAGAGCCACGTGATTGGCGCCCCGCTGCGGCGAGACGCCGAAACACACTTCTCCCGAGTGAACAAGTGTGTTTCGGGTCCTCGCCGCTGCGAACGCTGTGCGCTGACGTCCAGGTTCCCCGAGAAATGACCCTTTGAGGCTCTGGGCTACCAGATCCTCGCGCTCCAAATCTGCGACCGGGCACTCTATGGCTCCGTCATCGAACTTCCAGGCTTTGTGACTATAGGGGAGGCTATGACAAGGGCGATGGGCGCCATGACAATTCTCTTTTCACGGATGTTTCATATTGGTTGCATCAGAGCGGAGCACCGGCTTCCGCGGCCGGACCTAAAGCGAATCGGAGTACAATCCATTACAACTGCAAGCATTTTTTTAAAGCGTACTTATTAGTATATTAAATGAACAAATAATTTCCCGACTTCACGCCTTTCTATTGACTGTAGCGGCAGTGCAATTTGTAACCAAAGTCGAATTGCACTCAGTATTAAACCACCCCCCTTTTTTTTACTAAAAAGAAAATTCGGAATGAGGGAAGTTTGTATCTTAAGAAGCAGGCACACGCAAAGGCTGCACAAAGTTGACGAAATCTGCTTAACGAAGTTCATAACGTCACAGCTTTTAATTGTCCCATGGGAAACACGTCTTTTATTATTCTCCAAACAAACTTCCCTCGGCGACACTAAAACGTCCGCAAAAAAAAAAGAAAGAAAGAAAAAAAAAACAGGTGTTTTGAGCAAATCTGCGTTTCTTCGGCGCCCATAAAAATGATCCGGGCTTTGCTTTCGGCGGCAAATGAAGCATCCCTTATTAGCATAATTGACATTATATTCGCTTATAATTAAGCGACCAGTTTTTTTAAGTGTGGACGATTTCCAATTAGGAGGGCCTGACGAGCCAACGATCTGGCTCAATGAACCTGGGGTCAACGCGCCGCCACTTTCCCGACTATCTACTTATTGCAGGCGTATAGCTTTGGAAGGCGCTGGTTTCTAACCGAAAGGCGTGGAACCATTTATGGGTCAAAATTACGCAGTGTCTCGGTGTTAGGTAATCCCGCTCGCGGGTGTACACGCGGCCGAAATCTGAGTAGGGGCTCACACGCACCATCAATTCTAATATGAAATTAGATCACCGGTAATTGAATCGCGTTGTTCCGACACTCTAATTACGCGCGCATTTGGCGGGAATTAGGTGTAGTCTGACCCCGCATTGCAATGGCGTATGCCTTGCGCGCTGAAACAAGGACTTGTGTGTTCTTATAAGCGTTGGAAATTGCAGTCTTGAACGAGGGGATAGCGTACTAGGGAACCACAAGCCTTCTATTCAACAGCGCCATCAATCAACGCTGGAAAGATATCTAAACCAGCTCTAATTTTACATGCCATTAAGCTGCTGCAAGGTAAAATAATGCCCGCCCCGGAGCTGAAATGCATTTTGTGTACGAAGTACAATGCACTCGAAGGGTCAACGAAATGACTTTGTTACCTTGGCTGGAAAACGATCAGAATAATGCCTAATGGATATAAAATGTCCACCGATAATCAGTTCACAGTTCACCGAGCTAATTTCCTCTTTCAAACGCTATGTTTGCAAAAATAAATTGGCGATTTACAAACCGACTGATTCATCTTACAGGGTACACTGGCGATTTTTTTAGCTACCCCAACTAACTATATGTCCTTAATCCCCGTTTTTTATCATTTCGGGATGATATTTAGTATCGAAAAATTCAGGATAGTTATCGTGAGATCGGCCAATGAAAATTGTGGCAAAACCAACATTCAAATACACCCGCTCTTTTCATGCCGTGACGTCAGTGGCAGGTAAGAGTGACAGTAGAGCAGGCAGTCTGAAGCTGGAATATGCCGAATATTTGTTTCGTACTGCTATGCGAGGTGCTGGAGCGAGCTTACAAATCATTCATTTGACATCATTAAACTGCCTTTAATCAGTTGGGAAGAAAGTCTAAAGTTAAAAAAGTGAAGCCTTGCCTGCCGCTGGTGTCACGTTTTTATTGTTGCCAGAAGAGACTTTCAGTTTAAAAAACACGATGAGAACGAAAATTGTACATTCAATAACTTCGCGAAAAGGTACTGTATTGGCCTAATATATGGGATACGATTTCAGCGATGTTTGTTGGCGTGTGTAAACAATTTTCAGGCAAATCGGGGACAATGCACGAAGACGCCGGAGTACCCCTTTAACCCATTTTTGCCGTCTCAAATAGAGACATAAGCTTTTTTTTTACATACATGGCTCGCACCGACGTCCCATATCATCCGCCATTGTGATGACTAAAGCTACGCTTAGAGTACAGGCGCTACTGCTACGTTCCTTGATTTTCTTGTGGGCGCCGCCATCTTGGTGCTGAGTGCAGAGTAGGCGGAACTTGCGATCGCGACAATTCGACAATGTGACATCCTGATCTTTACACACGGCGCGAGGAAGCTCTTGCAATATCGTCTTTGTCGCGGACTGTACTAACATTTCTGAGCAACGAAAGGCAGTTTCATGTGATTTCAGATAAAGGTTGAGATAAATGGCAACAATTATTTCTAGTGCCGAGGTGGCTGAAGTATCCTTCTTCCAATTGACATAGCGGCTCTAGCGATGGCCTTGTTGCTGAGTGCTGATCCTCTGCGGCACACATTTGGCATCACCGAATTTGTTTTCTAGGCATGAGCAAGCAGGAATGACCACTAGCACGGTGCGATGACGTCACACGGTCACACGCAAGCAACACACTCAAAGTCAGTATAGAGCCACTAAATAAGCTACGCTTCAGAGTAACGACCCATGCTCACCCTGCGGCTTAAATTCATGGTCGCCAGTTTTCTGAAGCTTTATTGAAATCACAGGGCACACTTTTCCGTCGCCACACATGTTTATAGAGTTCACGAAACAGCAAAGCAATATTAAATTAGCTTCCTAACACCGAATCTCGTGCTGAGGAAGTCGCACTTTTGAATTATGACAATCGGTAGTCGCGTTTACGCTGAACAAGCACCAAGATGGCGGCGCCCACGACAATATTAGGGAGCAGGGTGCCGATTCTCAAACGTAGCTCATTTAATGGCCCTAAAAGCCACCAAGATTAGCTCAGAGAGACCTTATTCCAAATGTAAACAGAGGCGAAATGGTCTCTTCTCAATTCATTGAGTGCCCCCTCTCCTCTCCCCTTCGGCCTGCTCGGGAAAAATTTCCGGATTTTACGATTTATAAGTCGCACGCCCTATAAAGGACTATTTTTCTCAAACCTTAAAACGGGCTTTTTCAGAGCGCAGTTCTTAGGCGCCCGTTCCCGGCTTGAGCGGCGCCGCCGTCGCCGTCGGCGCAACTGCGTGTTGCATTATGGGACGTTTCACATAACGACGTCACACGTGACGCCACGTGTAACGTCACGAGGGTCACAAGCGAAGTCACTCGTGACGTCACCGCGCGTTGCATTATGGCTAAAGTTCCCCACTAAATTTAGCGGAAAACTTTTCCCGCTATACTTAGCGGAAATAACTTCCCGCTAGATTTAGCGTTAAAAATTTCCCCGCTACATTTAGCGGAAAAATTTTCCAACTATATCTATCGGAAAAATTTCTCCGCTAAATTTTGCTGAAAAATTTTCCCGCTTAATTTAGTGGAAACATTTCCCCTCTATTTAGCGGGAAAACTTCCTCTCTATATTTAGCGGGAAAATTCCCCCGCTATATTTAGCGGAAAACATTCGCTGCTAAATTTAGCGGAAACAATTCCCCGCTAAGTTCAGCGGAAAAAATTCACCGCTAAACTTAGCGAAAAAAATTCCCTGCTAAATTTAGAGGGGACGTTTTTCCGCTAAATTAGCGGGAAATTTAGCGAATTTTTTTTTAAAATGGGCAGGAGAGGAGGATATGAGGGTACGGATGAGGAGGAGGGCCATTCTCTCCTATGCGTACATTCCCCTCCTCCTCCTCGAGAGTTGCGCTCCAATTCGGTGTTACAAGGATTGTAAACGCCCTTGATTTTAGAGCGCAGCACTTAGGCGCTCATGTCCGGGTTGAGCGGCGTCGCCGTCGGCGTCGGCGTAAACCCGTGACGTCACATGTGGCATCGTGATGGCCACAAGTGACGTCACAAGGGTGACGAGTAACGTCATGACGGTCACGTTACGTCACGAGGGCCACGAATGACGTCACGAGGGCTGCGAATGACGTCACGAAAGACACGTGTGACGTCCCGAGCGTTACATGTGTCGTCCTGAGCGTCAGGAGTGACGTCACAAAGGTCACAAGCGACGCCTCAAGTGACATCACGAGGGCGACGAGTGACGTCAGCAGGGTCATCAGTGACATCACGAGGGCCACGAATGACATCCCGAATGACGTCCACACTGACGTCACGAGGGTCACGTGTGACGTCACAAGCGTTAAGAGGGCGACGAGTGACGTCGCGAGGGCCACCAGTGACGTCACAAGGGCCACGAATGAAGTCACGAGGGCTGCGAATTACGTCACAAAGGTCACGTGTGACGTCCCGAGCGTCACGAGTGATGTCACGAAGGCGACGAGTGAAGTCGAGAGGGTCACCAGTGACGTCACGAGGGCCACGAATGAAGACACGAGGGCTGCGAATTACGTCACGAAGGTCACGTGTGACGTCCCGAGCGTCACGAGTGATGTCACGAGGGTGACGAGTGAAGTCGCGAGGGTCACCAGTGACGTCACGAGGGCCACGAATGAAGTCACGAGGGCTGCGAATTACGTCACGAAGGTCACGTGTGACGTCCCGAGCGTCACGAGTGATGTCACGAGGGCAACGAGTGAAGTCGCGAGGGTCACCAGTTGCGTCAAGAGAGCCACGAATGACGTCACGAGGGTAACCAGTGACGTCACGAGGGTCACCAGTGGGTTCACGGGGGTCACCAGTGGCGTCACAAGTGACGCCTCGAAAGTCACCAATGAGGTCAAGAGTGACGTTACGAGGGTCACGTGTGGCATGACGTCCCAAGGGCCACGAATGACGTCACGAGGGTCACCAGTGACGTCACGAGGGTCACGTGTGACGTCACGAGGGTCACGAGTGAAGGCACCCTCGTGACGTCACATAAACATACTCTCCAGTCCCCTTTTCCTCCTGATGAGGTGCGCTCTAATTCGTGACTACAGGGAATTGTAAACGTCTTTAATTTTTTTTTCGTACGCCATATAAAGGGCTGTTTTAAGAAAAAAGTTGGAGTAAAGTGGGGAATTTCCTTGTTGGATTTGGAGCGGTCTTGGAGCGCTTTTTGCAGCTGTCTTCTTGCGCGAGCAAGGACGTGGTAGCATTTTCCGTGAGTATGTAGCGCTTTTGGATCCCTCCAAATGCACCAAGAAAACTACCATAAGTCGTACCATTGTATAACTTGCACCTATATATATGTATAGTTGACGCGGCAAAACTGCACTGAAAAGCCCGCATATGTGTAATATGCTCACGATATGCGCAGGCGAGGGCAAGTTTCCATATCCTTGTCAATGAATCAAACTGAAAATATAACCTCCGGTGGTAGAGGAGGGCGATGCGGGCTAGTTAGTTCAGGCTTAGGAGATTCGACACAGCGCACAAGAAACGAAGACGATGTAGACGATGTACAAAAGACAAGCGCTTACTCTCAACGGAAGTTTTTATTTAAAATAAACACACAAGTAAACAACAGCGTTTCATACCTTCATGGCCAATTTAGCACGTGTCCATATAACAGATCTCTTTGCTTCGTAGAAAGGCCGATATTTGGCTTACGCATTGCCAGTTCCTTTTTTTCCATCGTGTAGGTCTCTAAAACTTCCCAGTCATCTGGTTTCCTCCCTCCCTTTCCAGCAATTGTGACGTGATGGAAGTCGGGCTGGCATCCACAATCTGCCCCATAAAGCGGCAAGTGCCCTACTCAGCTGTCGAGCGCAGAGGCCAAGCTTGCTCACTCAATCTTTCATTTATCAATCGGCCCTTTCGGTGAACGTATACCTTGCCGCACGTCGGCGGAATCCTATACACGACGCCCATCGTACATTCCACATATTTGTTCCTATAAATGACTCAGAAAATGCCCTTGGATCCACTTTTGTTGGCAACTCTTGGATACTATTGCGCTAGTTTGTTAGGTGCAGAAAATATCATAGGCATGTCGTATCTCTGCGCCACTTTTTTGAGATTGTGGGATATTTGATGCGTTTGGTTAATGACAATCGGTCTCTTGCATGGCCTATCGTTTTTACACTGTGACCCGCCTCTTAATTTCTTCAGCCGCGACTCTGCAACAGGTCCTAAAAACGACGTGGCGTATCCGGCCGCAACCAGTCGCTTTACATGCCGGCCGAAGCTGGCATGCATTACACGGTGGCACGAATCCTCCAAAACCGTATAAACGCAAGATAAAGCAATACTTTTTTCACAAGTTTAGAATACAAGGAGTCGAAGGGGAGGAGTCCCTTCTGAGATCGTGGGTTATACAACCAACACACATGGCTGCCTGCGAATTCTAACATGAGGTCTAAAAATTGTAAAAAGCAACACATCCAGTATTTCGTGCGTGAATCTAAGCCCCTTTGAGCTCGTGCGACAACATCCAAAGCTGCCGTGACAAGTCTTTCCTCCGAAACTCACGTAGACCCTCTTATAACAACCAGGTAGTCGTCTGCATATCGAAAGACTTTGTATATTGGTTCCCCATCTAGTTAGTCGCAGATGGCCAAGTCGCATTTGGCTATGAAAATGTTACATATCACGGGAGCCACGCAACATCCAATACAGATGCCTTCTTATTGCACGTAAAGGCTACCGTCATACATGATAAGAGTCGATTCGAGGTAAAACTTCAACAGCTTCAAAAAACCCACCTAGAGAGAAACGCCACAAGCGTTCTTGAGGGGTTTCCTACCATTGTTTTTTTGCACTCACGCACCGAAACAAAGATGGATCAATAGGTAAAAGAGTAAAACAGATTCTCTACATCATTGGAAAAAGCCTTTCGTCACCTCACGATTGCTGGAAGGGGGAGACCAGATGACTAGGGAAATGTTAGAGGCCTACACGATCAAAAAAGAAGGGACTGGGCAATGTGTAAGCCAACCATCGGTCCTTCTACATAGCAAAGAGATATGTTATCTAGACACGTGCTGAGTTGGCCATGATGGTGTGGAATGCTGTTGTGTACTTCGGCGTTTATTTTTGAATACAAACTTCAGTTGAGAGTAAGCACTTGTCCTGTGTACACGCTTCTATTTAGTCTTCGTTTCTTGTGCGCTGAGTCCGATAGAGTAAATGTTAGAGGAGAATTATATAAGTCACGAGGACAGGACAACATATGTGTCGTTCTGTTCCTCTCATTTTTGTAATCCCTCTAACACCGTCACTTTGCCATCAAGCTTCATTTTCACGAGAACAAATATAACCACCGTAGCACATTTCCGCGGTTAATATTCTTATATGCAGGATGTTCCACGAAAGGTGGACAAATTCGATATTGCAAAAACTACGGATCATACCAAAAAAAAGTCCGGTGTCGTTTTGTTTTTGGCAAAATGCCTAATCAGAAAAAATTATTAAAGTTCGGGATAATTTGGTTGTTAATCATTTTCACGGAATTAAATTCTTTAAATATTGCTTGTAAGGGCACGGTTTTCACTTGGAAACTTGCTGAGCACCATTGAAAAGCACTAAATAAAAATTTGAATTCGATTAGAAAGCACGCGCTGCATTTTACAGCTTTCTGAAAAATCGGACAACTTCGACGGGCTTTTATGTTTCGGTTTGCACTCGGAGCGCTTCTCGGCACCAACAGAACCGCGCCCCATGGAGAAATAGTGCAACCTTCTATCGCACTCAATTTTTGTTTTATTTAATGTTTTCCGATGAGGTTTAGCAAGTCTGGAAATGAAACCATGCCCTGAAACTTAACATTTAAAAAAGTAATTACGCAAAAATAAATAAAAACATAAATAGCCCGAACTCTAATAATTTTCCTAAATAGGCCCCTGGCCTAGGAACAAAACGAAACCAGCTTTTTTTTTTTTGGTGCGATGCGTAGTTTTCGCAATACCGAATTTTTCCGCCTTTCGTGAAACACCCTGCATACGTAAAATGCCGCTAAGACCTAAGACCCCCTGCGTATAAAGCGAACCGACAAAAAGTTTGTAGGAAAAAAAAACGATTTATTCACCGGAATTACGAAAATTGGAGCGACACACATAAGTAGTCTTGTACACGCTGCAGAAATAAAATAAAATAAAAAAAACGATCGATTACATATACAATTACTGCCCTGACGGCACTCAAGACGTGAAACATTTAGTTTATCTCATATATGAAGCACTCGCAAACTGGAGAGCTTGAGGAGGCGTGGGCTTTTTTTAGAGGTTTTTATTTGTTTTTCCCACGAAAGAGTAGGTGTAGCGCCTTAGATGTGTTAGAAAAAGAAAGATATAAACGTGCGATTAAATTTGTTCGTGTCCGAGAGAGTTTCTTCGCGCCACGCGTCTCGTTCAATTTAGCGCGCCTCTTTCTCTGGTCGGCAACCTTACGAGGTCTTGAGCCTTCTTACCGCCACGTGTGCACGAACGGCGTGCAATACTTTTGACACAAATTGGACACTTACGTTTGAGCGCGAGAGATAATTTACGAGCCCTATTTTTAGTCCTATAGCGGACACCACGTGTCTTTTGGTGGAAGAGAACATGAAAGAAAAACTGTGCTCGTAGGACGGCGAAACACTCGTGTCTTCCGACAAAACAGAAAGGAAGAGCTCAAACCCACACGGAAAAAAAGAAAAGAAGAAAAAAAAATGGTTTAATTATAGCGCTCTGGCTTTGGCGCACATTCTTGCCCTGTTATATACCCTTTTCATGGCAAATGCTACCAAGTGGTGCTCCAGTCTTTGACGTCCTAGATAACTTCCGGTTCATAAAAAGAATGAACAAAGGCCACCTCAACACCGCTGCTTGAAATGTAGATGGAAACGTTTAACCACCAATTCTCCAGGTGAACGCCAAAAGAACGAAGGAATGCGAGATCTGTTAAAATGTTTCGACTATTCCTGTAAACCAACTTGCACTCCTCCAAGATGTAATATTGTACAGACGAAGGCCCATGTTAGAGCTCCAACTTTGTTGTGCGTGTAGAATTTATGCTTTCTAGCACTGGTGACAGAAGCAGGCTCGACAGGCTTGCAAAGATGGGGCGACCGGAAGTCGCATGTTACGCAAGCGGCACTTTATGTTTGTAAACACCAAAAGCGTCTATATCGCCCCATCGTCGGCTACAGCTTACAAAGGGCAGCGCGTTGCGAATCCCAAGTCCCGCAGCCGATCAGATTGTGCGGCAGTAGCTAATCACGAAGTTGCCGAACGAATCACTGAGCGAGAAGTGTGAACGGTGGAGTGTGAGTCACGCCATGCGTTTATTTGAGACGTCGGTGAGTATATCGTGTCTGGTAAAAGTGAATCAGGGAAGTCGCGTGGCGCCAACCGTTGAGACGGGAGTTACGTGAGAAGGCGACGTCGGCTGTCACCGCCCAATTCGTTGCACGCGGCTCGAAACACGCACCTCATGTTCTCCGTCTCTTGGCTTCATCCGTAGGGTAAATACGCACGCGTATGCTTTTAAGCATGAGATGCTTTTGAATGGAACTCAGCGGCAATCCCGAACGTTTGTCCGGAGGTCCGTCCATGCGTTTCCCGCTATATTTAGCGAAGAAATATATGTCACGTGACCTACGCCTCAATCTAGTTTGCCCGCTGAATATGGCGGGGAAATTGATGTCGCGTGACCTGACGGCACGTGACACACACACA